>JARUHE010350047.1:0-10109 GCA_031471125.1 Archaeomysis grebnitzkii | reverse complement strand
CAAGATATACGAACCAAACATTGAATGAAAGAATGAAAAGGCCAGCACTAAATGTGAGACTACACAAGCGAGCAAAATAAATCGGGGAATCAATTAACCCAGAAGTGCACCCTATCGCAAGGATACTCAATCCCAATCTAGCGAGGGAACATGCTTGGTGCCAGTCAAGCCTGAAAGCCATCGAGACCGAACAAGCACCTGAAGAATAAAGAATGAAGAACGAGGAATGAGGAAAGAAGAATGACAACAGACAAAAGAAACACGAGACAAGAGTAAGGTGGAAACCAAAAGAAGAAGAAACAAAAAAAAGGCAGAAAGTATCCAGCGGTGAACGAGGTCCCAAGGCCCAACTAGATGATGCGCCAATGCGAGCTAGCTCCAATGTGGTTTAAAAGTGCTGTTTAAAAGTGTGGTTTAAAAGTGCGGTTTAAAAGTGTGGTTTAAAAGTGTGGTTTAAAAGTGTTGTTTAAAAGGTGCAAAGCAAAATTAAAAAATATTACGGGTTTAACCCCACAATGAACGCCTCAAAGAAAGAGGTACTTTTAACCTTCTGCTTATTTCTTTTTTCACCACTTTTTTTCTCTCTTACTATCCTTTCTCTTTTTTTCCTCCTTTTTTTCTCTCTAACTATCCTTTCTCTTTTTTTTCTTAAGGTACCTGTTGCCAAGCAAGCAAGCGTTGAGTTGAACATTTAAAACCAGATTTATTCTACATCATCTACACAAAATACATTTTATGTATATTTTATGTATATTTTATGTATATATATTTTATGTATATTTTATGTATATATATTTTATGTATATTTTCCAACATTGCCAGGATCGATATATGATGCTTTGTATTAGAAAGCTTGTTACCGTCATTCATGTTTTGCATTGAAATTAAGAATGACAATAATTACTATAATTATAATAATAATAATTATAATAATAATAATAATAATTATAATAATAATAATAATAATTATAATAATAATAATAATAATAATTATATTTGTCATAACAATAAGAATAATAACAACAACTACAACAACTTTATAGTAGTTACAATAATTATAATACTAATAATAATTATAATACTAATAATAGTTATAATATTAATAATAATTATAGTAATAATAATAATAATAATTATAAAAATTATAATACTAATATCAATTATAATCATTATAATACTAATAATTATAAGTTATAATAATTATAATAATAATAATAATTATAATAATTACAATAATTACAATACTAATAATTATAATAGTTATAATAATTATAATAATAATAATAAAAATAATAAGAATAATAATAATCAAAATAATAATAATAATTATAATATTAATAATAGTTATAATATTAATAATAACTATAATGATAATAAAAATAATAACAACAACTACAACAACATTAATAATAATAATAATAATAATAATAATAATTATAATAATAATAATAATAATAGTAATAAAGGTAAAGGTAATAGTAGTAAAGGGACGATAGCTGGCTAATTTTGAAAAATTTCCTTTGGCTATTAGCTATAGGATATCCCTAAAGTTAATTTTCGTATATTTTTTTTAATTGAAAAAAATCAATTAGTAATTAAAACTTTTGTTTAACGAAAAAAAAAGTCAGACAAAAAACTGATTAAAAAATTTAGACATTTTTTAACTTGGGTTTTTAACTTACATTTTGTCAACAAAAAAAATTCACCAAAACGTTTTTCATTCAAAATTTTTATAAAGTTGAAATGAAATCAAATTAAAGTTTTAATGAAGGACTAACAATATTTTGTCAAAAAAATAGGATCTATTCCAGCAAAAAGTTAATAATTCTAGAAACTTTACACTTTTGCTCAAAAGTATTTAGAGTTAGAAATTTTGTTTTGTATCTAAAACTCGGTAATTGTTAATTTTTGTAAAATGCTTCTAGGGTTTCCCTTCGACTATTAGTTAGCTAATTTGAAAGGGACGATAGCTGGTTAATTTTGAAAAATTACCCTTGGTTATTAGCTATGGGATCTCCCTTATTGGTTTTCTTTTTTTAATTAAAAAAAATCTTACGTAAATATTTGTTTAACAAAAAAAAATATGTTTAAAACATGTTTTTTTCAACAAAAGAAAAGTATCTAATCTACAGTATATATAAGTCAACGGCCTTGGCCACGTTGAAACACCTCTTCCCGTATGATCAGCGAAGTTAAGCAACGTTGGTTAGTCCTTGGATGGGTGACCGTCCGGGAACACCAGATGCTGTTGGCAACAGCGCTCTTTGCCATTGTAGCTAATGTGCTGTATAATATTCTACAATAGAAAAAAAAATTAGATTGCAACAGCTTTGTTCAAGACTGATGGAGGGCCTTCACTATAACCCTTGAACTGAGATATAACCGTTACTCTCGTGGCTTTTTCCATGTTCTCTTGTTCACTATTTATATTGGGTTGGTCAGCTTATGTTCTTCTATAAATTTTTTTGTATTGCAGCAACAGTGCTGTATAAATTATTGAGTAAAAAAACGTTCCTATGTGAAAGAATAGTTTATAACATTTGGTGAAGGTATCCAGTATCCATTGCCTTGAGTAAGTGGATTAAATATGAGCAAAGGACTTTTAGTTATCATCGCGGTTAACAAATTGTATCAACGTAGGTAACAAGCCAAACTTAATGTGTAAATAACCAAAGATATTTAGCTGCTATATAGATCAAATATAATTGTAAAAATAGTTCAAGTTTCAACATTGCCAACCATCGAAAATAAATTATTAATATAATTAGAATGTTTCATAATGAAGAAAATTCAATGTATGCAAATATGTTATTCTATTAATATTTTTTATTTCTTTTAGAAAAAATTCAAGTTATATAAATAAACAATAAATGAAGTTACAACATAAACAAGAAAATATCTAAAGAAAAAAAAATGGGACATTTTATTTTAATGTATTATCGCCCAAGAAGTAATATCCTCCTCAGCTGACTGATTATATAGAATATAAAGTTGCAAGTTATTCAACCAACTTAATAAATATAGAAAGCCTGGATATTTTGCTTGTTTGTTTTAATGTTGCAGGAAAATCAAAATTAATAATTTTATATTTAATTATTGGGCAATAGTGCATTGATTGCAATCTATGTACAGTCTGGATCCATTCAGATGGGTCTGAATTGAAGTGTTGTTGCCAGATGTATTTTTGAAACATTTCGTTCAATAAAATTTAGTTTTGCAAGAACTAAGATATGAAGATACTTTCTGTTTATAAATGTAGTTTAGAAAAATAAAGTCTATTACAATTATTTAGTAAAAACATGGTATTTTTGTTACTTGTCAGAGTTTTGTTCTACCATAGTATGAAGAAGAATTTTCAATGACGAATTAGGGATCGAGAATTGGAAGATACTTCAATCAAAAAGATACCAGATACTTTGATGTAATTACTCATTTATTGATTTATCTATGTGATTTCAATGTATTTTTCTTTATATGAATTTTATCTATACTAAATCATTTAATTTAAAATTGAAACTACAAAATAAACACATTAACCCCAAATATGAAAGCAAGCCCTCATAGGGACAAGAGCTCGCAATGCAAAGATAACTAATCATCTCTTCGGAACTGTTAGACTTTTAGAGGAAGCTCCCCCTTGGGCTATTGATGGGATAAACACCTGTTACAAAGGTGTGTCTGGTACTAGGCAAAACTCAACTTGCTAATATTTTTTGTCACATGCAGATCCACCAATGTAATATACTGATGGATCAAAGAGTGGGGACAGTGTGGGCTTTGTGTGGCATATGGACCAAACAACTTGAATTGCCTTAACAAATCCTTCCCCTCTGAAGCAACAATATACACAGTGGAATTATATGCTCTTGAAGTTGCCCTATATATGATAAAATCATCTAGCTTGAAGCACTAAACCATTTTCTCGAACACAAGCAATTGTTAGATCAAACCCGAAAACCCTCTTGTTGCAACCATACAGATGAAGCTAATAAAATTTCAACATCTTGACCGAGAAATCACCTTATGCAAGGTACCGAGCCATGTGAACCTCCGTGGCAATGAGAGGTGCAGTGCCAGGCTTTTCCCAAACTATATAATCAATCAATCCATGGCAATGAGGCAGCAGACCTGAACTTGGAGAATAAATTACTCCACTATTTACATTAGACACTTCAAACCAAATGCTGCTACCATAACCAGGTCCCTACCCTGGAGCCGTGCAGCGCCGGGCTTTGCCCAAACCCTATTTAATCAATCAACCTACCCTAGAGCCGGCAATATCAAACAAAACTATCTAGACTACGAATAGGTCACGCAAGGCTAACACATGGCCATATAATGTCTCGTGGAAGACCACCAGAATACCAACGATGTGGAGAAACGCTTCAAACTGGTAAAAACTTCCTGATGGCTTGCCTTTCACTTACCCAACTTAGAGCCACACACTGTGTCTCCGTGACTACCAGACTTCTTGGAGATGAAATCGACGTGTCGCTGCTATCTTGGGAAAATTTAAGTGGCGCCTGTGCCAATTGCATGCTCCTCGAAAGGTGAGTAGATATCCTCCATTAACTACAGCAGAGACCTCTTGATCTTGTAAAAGCAAATAACACACCTTGCCCTCAAAGTGAGGGCAAATCCGAACCAGGCTATGAAAGTAACTAGCTAACTAACTAAATCATTTAATACTTATTAAGTTTATTTATTGTGTAAAGCATTTATATAATCACATATTAACGTTTGATTTACAGTATTGATTATATTTCATTACAAAATATTGGGTTGTTATCGATTTAAAGGCTTAAAAACAGATGATTCATATTGGCTTCTACGGGATATAATTTAATAGATTGTCTATATGGGTTCTAATTTATTTGTAGCATTGAGTTTAGCATCTATGCCTCTTTAATCTAATAAACTGAACTAATGCTAAATTTTCTTGAATATAAAACACGTAACTTATTTTTAATTATAAATCATTCGAGTAGTATGAGTTCTTGTAAAATTAAATGGTATGAAAGAAAATATTTCAAATACATCTGGCAATAATGCTTCAATCTGGATCAATCCAGATTGGACAGCAAACACAGTCATTGTAAAGGACCAAAATGGGTTTCTGTTCAATTTCAAGAACAAGTTCCAACTCCGGAATAGATATTGCCGATTCAATCATAAAAACAGGTTCAGGTTCTTGGTCACTCTTAGGGTAAAGTGTAGAAAAATATCTCCAAATACATTGGATCTGTTCTATCTGATCATCACTTCAAAGAAGAGTTGGCAGAAAGCTAAGCTTTTATTTATTCACTGATCAATATATATATATACTCAATAAAACTAGCGTTTTTGTGATCATAAATGCTAAAATGGAAATGTGAATTATTCAAAAACAGAAGTCTTTAATGGCAATACTTGAATGTGTTTAATCTGCTTGTCTAATTTGCTGAAACATTATCTGGAAAAGGAAGATCGAGAAGTTTGAAAAAAGGATATTAGCATAAAGTATTTTGTTATTTTTTGACCTTGCTGTTAAAGCAGGCTAGCAAAAATAGATTTTAAAAACTATTTTCAATGTATAATTAATGAAAAATAAATTATAAATATAGTGTGTCAGTATGAGCAAAACAAAGTAATAAAGAACATAATTGTAATAATCAGTATATAAGTTTATTTTATTTTTAAGGTGTATTGTTTTGTGAAGCATTTAAAAGTTGAATGGGTGCTTATAGATTATGTAAAGCTGGAATCATACCTCACTTCACTATTGTTAAAAGCTATTGAAGTCTTGAAATCAACATAGTTCATACAATTAAGCTTCGTACACAGTTTCAATTACTGTTGTGGCTCAAATATGTTCAAATACACACATAAAAGGTAACTTAGCTTTTGATGGTGCAGTAGCTATCTTCGAACAATTTTATAAACCTGAGATTAGTGTCAAAAATCATGCAAATATGTGGAATGGATACTTGAATATGCTATCTAAGCCAGGCATTGACACAACCTTATTTGGCTAAACTGTTCTAATGTGTAAGCTAAATTATTAGACTCAACAAAAACCATGTTGAAGAAAATATTAAATTAAAGTTGTATTTGCAAGAGTAAATATTTTTTGTTATGTTCAGACTAAAAAATTGAAGTACAATAAACAAAAAATTATTTTTTTGTGGTTGGTTTTAAAAGTATGGTTTTGAAGTATGGTTTTAAAAGTATGGTTTTAAAAGTATGGTTTTAAAGTATTGTTTTAAAAGTATGGTTTTAAAAGTATGGTGCTTGTCAATAAATAAGTCTTTAGTGAAAATCATGTAGACACTTTGAACCAAAACTTAATTTTACTCATTTAAGTAATAAAAAAGGTATGTTGTGGCACTGAGTCGTTACCTATTTGGCTAATGAGTTCTGAGTTATGTAACCTTGTAAGAACACATCTGCATCATATCAATGGCAAAAACTTGGGATTAGTAGCTATTGTCATAGAATTCTTAGAATGAACTCTAAGGGTAAATTTTTACATGATAATGCTTATAGTTTGGCTGCAGTGTCCCGTTCTTAGCTCAAACCTCTTGAATTGATAAGTAGAAACTGATTTAATTTTCATTTAAACTTTAATGATAAGTTAGTTTTTTGAAAAGATGTAAAGCTGCAGTTACTTTGTATACTAAATAATTGATGATTATAGCTTTATTGTAAAAGTTAATCGTCGATAAAAATTAGAACGTATAAATTAACTTTCAGGTTAAACAGAATCACGTGTTAGTGAACACTCTAAAAAGTATTAGGAACCCTTTTAGACCTTGGATCTATGTTAAACTAGTTGTTGTTCAGTTGCCAGAGACATCATTATAAAATTACCATAGCAATAAAAGTAATATTTAGAATTATGCGACCATAGTTGTAAATTAAAAATAATTAATTTTCTTTAAATAGAAATTCAAATGTTTTTACAAGACATCAAAGCGCATGAGTAAAGGAACTATTATTGAAAGTTGAGTAATTTTGTATATTTAGTGACAAACAGATTTTTGACTATAGATTAATTTTTACAAGAAAACTTTTTATTATCTAAGTCATGATGTTAATATAATACATTTTGTATGAATAGATGATTAATATGAAATTTTATTTTGTAATTTATTAAAAAGTATTTTTAAAAATGTAATTCTCATGTTCAGCAGCAGGACGTAAAGGAGGTAAACTACTTCCTCATTGCTCTGTCTTAGTCTATTTTTGCACATAGTATTTGACAGGAAATCGAACTGATTTTGACTCAAAAAAATTTGCAAATCGAATTGAATTCAGACAAAATATCAACTTTGTGCTATCACTCGTGTATTACAATTAATAATGAACTGAAATTAAGATTTAATCTTGTGTTCTACTGCATACATTTTTATACTAATCTTGATCTACTTTGATGTTGGAAACATATTTATATTTTAAACTCTGTACAAATTTATAAACATTAATTTTTTAATATCCTCTAACAAAAACTAATTGTTATTTGTTTCATTGAGCGAGAATATTAATACTACAATGCAGCATCAACAACAAAAACAACATCAACAACACCAACAACATCAACATCAACATAAACATAAACATAAACATCAACATCAACACCCATAACATCCTTTGATTGTTTCGAATGCAAAACAAAACCCTAATTAAATCGTATAACATTTTGTTATGGTCCAACAGAGTATTTCAAATAAAAATCTAAAACGTACAACATCCCTGCAAATAGTTCTTGCATTCGTGCAAGTTCTTGCAAGACTCGTGCATTAACTTGCGCGGATTCTGTAAGGCATATTCGCTGGGATTGAATGAAATTTACAATATTTTGATGTAGTATGACAGACTTTTAATTAAAATTTTATAAGATTAACGAATTTGTTATAAAAAAGACACGACGTTAGCATTAGCCACCCTCGTCTGAATTCAACACTTGACACCGACAATTTTGTAGCAAATGACGTCATAGAAATGCGGGAATTTGCTTCTGTGACGTCATCTGGACAAATTGTAGCAAATAGAAGAGCCAAAAAGTTTGTTTTTCCCGGGTTTTTGCAGATCTTTCACACGTTCTACTATTCTTAAGACGTGCTCTCGACACAACTTTTCTTGATCTTGATAAATTTTATTTGGGTTCGATCAACGTTGAAAAAGTTTATCTAATCCAAAGAAAAGTTGAGCTAGGTCAAGAAAAAGCTGGGTCGAGATCACATCTTTAGATTCAGGCATGGAGTCAGTCCCTCTTGTGATGTGTAATTTTTAACATTTTTGAGAAGTAGAATTTAGTCACATTTGATGCGAATTGTTACTCAAAATTGATCCCTTAAAATTTTTATCAGGTTGACATTTTTCTTTAGATTTTAAACTTGTAAATTTGATGTGAATTGTGGTTCATTAATTGTTTTTATCACCATTTTTAATAACATTTTGCTATTCATCTTTTGATACAAACCCCAAAAATTTTGTAGATATTTTTAAAACCTTAAACCCGTTTTTAAATTCTTGTTCCTTAAATTTTTCATCTATAAAGTTTAAAATAACATGTTGATGTTCTGTATTAGTAAATATAAGTGTTGACAAAAGTCAACTGAGTTTTAATTATCAAACAGTCGAGCATTTATCATTTATTGATTGTGGTGGTAAACGTTTTGTAAAAAATTTCTTTGGATAATTAATTTTCATTTGGTCACCCTAATTAGAACCGCCGCAGCGTATCTTTTGTTTTTTTTATCAGTATTACCTCAGATGTACTTCCTGTTACAAACATCACCAAATGACGATAGTTCGTGAATCTGGTGAATTATTTAGGCAATTATTATAAAGTTATTTCACGATCGTGTTGCATAATTAAATCACTTTTGTTTAATAAAATTTTATAATAAATATTATAATTTTTTGTTAATCATAAATCATATTCTCGACCACATTTTTTCTTGATTCAATCAACCTTTTTGCGACTCAAGCCACATCGTATAACATTTTGTCAATGTGATTGAATGAAGAAAAAGTTGATTGAATCAATGAAAAGTGCAATCAAAATTATGACTTTATTAATCTGACAAATAATTGACGCCAAGGCTTTCAATCTTAATCAGGTTGGAGTATTTGTGGAAAAGCAAAATCTTTAAATCAGTTGAATAACTTTGTTGTTTCAGGGAAACCATTAAAATTTCAACCTAATACTGTCAAATCTTTATCTTCAATACATAAAACTAATACAGAACCAATCAAACCCTACGGGTTTATAAGAGAGACCTCATAAAAATATTACTATAAAGTCAACAGCATAAAAGTACCTTAACTTTATCAGATAACAATGAAGTTTTACAAAAATACTTATTGAGTAAAGGTTGTTCACAATTCATTTATATTTCTTAGATATTAAAATAAAATGTAAGAACGCGTTTGTTCTCCTTTTGAAAGGTATACAAATGCCTCAGCCCCATAAAAATTTTTTATTTCAATAAATTCAAGATTTAGTTAGAAACAAATCTTTTCTAGGGTGAACTGCATATTTTTTCATTTAATTATAGCAAACATTCCTCTAAAATAGAAAAAAATAAAGAAAAATGTCTAACGATGTCCCACAATACACAACAAAACAAATTTAAAAAATACTGATTCCATAGAAGAAATTTTGATGTGTGGGTTGCTTAGAATTAGTAGATCTTCATTTGATCTTTATAAAAAACTTAAAATATAATATAAAGAAAATATTGAGTCTACTTTTGAAGATTAACAAAAACAACATTGATTCTTAAAAACTATTGAACAAGGACTGCTTAGAATTTGTAGTTCCTAAATTCATTCTAAATAAATAAATTTGTAAAAGAAAAACACGTTTAGTCTACTTTTTAATTGAAAACAAATTTAAAATCAAACTGAAATTCTATCCATATTTATTCTAATAAAAGAGAGATTTAAATTTGTTGTACTGTTAAAGATTTTCGACTAAATATAATTTTTATGTTGAACAAATATTTCTCTAAAACAAAAAAAAACATTTTTATTCAAATATTTTTGGGACTCCACCTTCCATCTGTTATCGCTGATTCATGCTTAGCCTTTGAGCTGAATAGTGTCGACTCTCACTGCTCTTT
>JARUHE010350036.1:0-10109 GCA_031471125.1 Archaeomysis grebnitzkii | reverse complement strand
ATCTACGATCAAAAAAGTTGATCAAAGATGAAGAAAGGTTAAGTCGAGATCACTGTTATGCTTTGTATCTATGCTACGAATTGTGTTTCCAATGGATTTTGGTAATTAACAAAAATTCCTTGCAGGTATGAACAAGGCCTGTAGTAGATTCGGCGTTGGTATGACTATCTAACCAGCACTAGAATACTTTTATCATAACTTCAATATTTATCAAGTTATATAGTAAACAAACCAAAATGTTTGTCTACATTGACGGTCATATAAGGCCTGGTTATTTTTCCACACACCACAAACAGGCTGTGAAAATTTACAAATTTATTGTTGAGACATAGTTTATGAAAATGACGCAATTGCGAAACAAACCAAAGTAAAAGAATTCATTCTTGACCTTCAAATTGAAATTTATTTCACAGTTACCAGAATAATTTTTGTTTCTGTTAGTTGTTAGAACTATTATTAGTATTAATATTATTATTAGTATTAGTATTATTATTAGTATTAGTATTATTATTGCTTTTGCTGTTAGGATTATACTTTATATTATTGTTATTAGTGGTTTTAGTATTATACTTTGTAGTATTATTATTAATTTTCTTCGTATTATTATTGCCATTGCTGTTAGTATTAAACTTTATATTATTGTTATTAGTGTTTTTAGTATTATTAATAACTGTATTAGTAATATTATTGTTGTTGCTGTTAGTATTATACTTTATATTATTGTTATTAGTGTTTTTAGTATTATACTTTGTAGTATTATTATTAATTTTGTTCGTATTATTATTGCTATTGTTGTTAGTAGTATACTTTATATTATTGTTATTAGGGTTTTTAGTATTATACTTTGTAGTATTATTATTTATTTTGTTCGTATTATTATTGCTATTGCTGTTAGTATTATACTATTATTAATTATGTTAGGATTCTTATTGCTATCGTTGTTAGTATATTATACTTTATATTATTATTATTGATTTTGTTCCTATTATTTTTGCTATTGTTGTTAGTATTATACTTTATATTTTTTTTAGTATTATACTTTGTAGTATTATCATTAACTGTATTAGTATTATTATTGCTGTTGCTGTTAGTATTATACTTTATATTATTGTTTTTAGTATTATACTTTGTAGTATTATTATTAATTTTGTTCGTATTATTATTGCTATTGTTGTTAGTATTATACTTTATATTATTGTTATTAGTATTTTTAGTATTATACTCTATATTATTGTTTTTAGTATTATACTGTGTAGTATTATTATTTATTTTGTTCGTATTATTATTGATATTGCTGTTAGTATTATACTATTATTAATTTTGTTAGGATTATTATTGCTATCGTTATTAGTATATTATACTTTATATTATTATTATTGATTATGTTCGTATTATTTTTGCTATTGTTGTTAGTATTCTACTTTATATATTATCATTTTTTTCTTAGGATTATTATTGCTATCGTTGTTAGTATTATACGTTGTATTATTACTAACATTGTTGTATTATTATTATTGTTGTTGTTATTAATATTATACTTTACAAGATTATTATTGATTTTACTAGTACCTTTGTCGGCTGTTGTTGTTAGTATTGTAATTTGTATTGTTATTATTAATGTTTTTAGTGCTATTAATACTGACTTTGTTAATATTATATTTTATATTGTTATTATTAACTTTATTAGTATCTTTATTACTGTTGTTGTTATTATTATAATTTGTATTGTTATTATTGTTAACTTAGTTAGTATATGTATTGTTGTTGTTATTTGAATTGCATTTTATATTAGTATTGTTATTATTGCTGTTATTGTTAGTATTATACTTTGTATTATTATTATTATTTATTTTCCTGAGGTTAATATTGCTATTGTTGTTAGTATTATAGTTTTTATTATTTTTATTACTATTTTTTTAGTATCCTTATTACTGTTATTGTTAGTATTATTCTTTGAATTGCTTTTAACAATTTTGGTATTATTATTATTGTTGTTCTTGTTATTAGTATTTAACTTTATAAAATTATTATTAATTGTATTAGCGTCGTTGTCGGCTGTTATTGTTTGTGTTATTATTATTAATTTTGTTAGTGTTAGTATTGCTGTTGTAATTGTTTCATTACATTTAATATTGTTATTATTTTCATTATTGTCATTATTATCATTATGGACGGTGAATTTGGTAAATGCATAGCATTTTTTTCTAAATAGACTAAATATCAGCAACTAACGAGTTAAGACTTGTTAATATTATGTAGTTTTAGGGCATACAAGTGAAGAAATTTTCAACTACTGCCATCAGCCGCCCTTCAAACCACGTTCAAAATGGAATTTTATCAACAAATTCAACAAAAAGAGACTTTATTTTGCTTTCGCCAGTCAATATTTTCAAGATTGGTTCACATGGTCGGGTATAAATGTGATGTTTATCAAATCGTACTTGAACTCTCAGTTTTTATTTTTATTAGTTTAATTATTATTGTCATACTTAATATTATTATTGTTATTATAAATTCAACACTAATTTCAATGTATTTTATTTCATAATCGTATCATATTATCTACAATGAGTCATAAATACTGATTACCGCTATTACAATTTTATTTCTGAGTCATCGGTTTTTTTAAACCATAAATCTTTCGCAAGTTATAGCGGTTTTGTATAGCTTTAGAAATGTAAAATGATTTTAAGAATTATAATCATAATTCTAGCAACAATAATAGTAATGATAATTATAACAATATTAATATGCATTATAGTAATAACGATATTAATTAAAATAATAAAGATAGTTAACTTTATTATTAATATGATAACAATGACAACAAAATAAATTAATAAAAAAAACGTTTGTTTGAGTATATTTTGTTATAATCTGTTTATTTGAAGTTTCAAGCAGTAGAAAACAAATTTATATTTATATATTTTAATTAGACTAGTTATTATAATTTAATAATTTAATTTAAGCCATGAATCATTTAGAATATTTTTTTATTTTTTCTTATTTTTTCAATTTTTTTTATTAAATTTTTACGGTTTTCTTTTTCTTATTAATTTTTGTAAATTTAAATTTATACTTTTATTAAGCTTCTTAAGTTATTGGTTATATTTTTTCATTAATTTAATTTGTTTTACCTTTCATTAACTTGGGTTTGTTCATATTTGTCAATATACTGTAATCGTTTTTTTCGCATTTATCGTGACATTTTATTTTATTATTCTATTATTTTATTATTTTATTAGTGAATGTTACTGTTCTTAACACATCTATCAATTGGCTATAATGAAATAACTTTCGTGTAGATGTGAAAACGAACTATTTCAAAACTCAGACGATTCTATGTAATGTCCGACATTGATCTGAAAAATTCAAACAAATTGAGGGAAAGTATATAATGAACAATATTTTGACCTACAAAATGTTACAAACAAAATGAAGCAATTTGTCGTTTGTTTACCTCAATTAGAGACAGTAAAAAATTGTTTACCAATGTGATGTCTATTTCCCTCATTTTTTATTTTGACTGTAGTTTTGTGCCAATGGACTAGGTTGTGTAAAGTATGTACTAAGCATACTTACCGTCTGAATGTCAACAACATTTGGTGTTCCAAAGTGGTCATCTGTAAAAGTATTAACCAGAACAAACGTAATTTATCTGACAGATAAAAATAGTAATAGTTACAGCTTTTATATAGCGCTCACACTATTCAATGAATACTATTCAGTGCTTCACATATTTAGACCTTATTATTGTTACCCACATCAATTGATGTGTACCCTAAGGATATGCAGCCGATATATGACGCTTCATTCAAGCCGGGGTAATCTTGGCACATGAGATTTTTAGGGAATACGGCCATGTTCAAACCCAAATAAACAAGACATGTTTCAACGTGGCACGGCCATTCATTTTCAGACATTTATGTATGGAATGAAATAGAAAAACGAAGAAACAAAGGAACACGAAGAAACAATGATGAGAAAACGAAAAAATGATAAAAATACTAATAATTAAAATAAAGGTAATAAACAATGGTATGACTTAAACATGTTTACTAAAAGTTTACAAAAACTTTATGAACAATAAAAAATATTCAAGTTAGAACAAAGTTTAAAAAACTTAATTTAAGCTTGATAAACTTAAACAAAACTTAGTTTATGTTCCCAACAAAAACAGATTATAGATTTAATAAACATTTGCATTTTTGTTTTGTTTTTTATAATTTGTTTAAGTTTACAACATGATAAGATTCAAACTTTTATTTCATCATTAAAATCAATTTATAATTGCCGAGCTCCTATGTTTGCAAAGCTTTAATGTGCTGAAAACTTCATCATTAGAGTTACTTTTTTAAATATTTGTAAAACTCTAAAGCATTTCAAACTTCACCATTAAAATTATTTTTTAAATATTTGTAAAAATCTAAAGCATTTCAAACTTCACCATTAAAATTATTTTTTAAATGTTTGCAGAACTGCAATGTGCTGAAAATTTCAGCTTCATGTTTAAAATAAATTTATGAACATTTTTAAGATTGTTTCTGTTTTGTAAACTATTAAACTATTTAAAATTATATATTTTTTTCATTATTTATCAATGTTATATGATTAAAAGTTATAAATGGTTGGTTGTAAACAAAATATTTTTTTGTTATGGAAAGTTTTGTTTCTATAAGATTACACTTAATCCAATATTTAGTATCAATAATTGTATACAGTTCCGAATAGTTTTTGTTACGGATAATTTTTGTTATAAATAGTTTTTGTTATGAATAATTTTTGTCATATATAATTTTTGTTATAAATAATTTTTGTCATGAATAATTTTAGCTATAAATAATTTTTGTTATGAATAAATGTTGTTATGAATAATTTTAGTTATAAATAACTTTTGTTATGAATAATTTTAGTTATAAACAAATTTTGTTATGAATAATTTTGTGAAGGATAACTACAGTTATGAACAATTATGGCAATGCAAAAAAGATTTCAATTCAGTTTTAGACGTTAAAAACTAAGCAATTTTTTTCTAGTCGTGTATATGACAAAAGATAAACTGTCCTTACATATAATGAATAAATACAATTTGGAATATAAAATGTTTTTTGTACATATTGTGTTTTTTAAATTGTTTAAATATTGAAAAACAAAAAAATTGTTTAAATAAGAATAAAATAAGAGATCATAAACTTGCATTCTTCAATTTAAGAAAACGTAAGATTTTCTTTAAATTTTAATAAGCAAATTTAATATTAACACAACTTAACCGATTTTAAATAATCATTAAAATAATTATGAAAACTTTTAAGTTATTTATTAATTGTATTGTTTTATACACTGTTGCGTCAACATATTCAAACCCATACAGATACATATGTACAAACAACACACATATACACATACACACACGCACGCTCACACGCACACACACACACATATATATATATATATTTCGAAAGTTCCAATGTTAACATTGAAATTGCTATTGCATTAAATGTACGCATAATATATTTACGAACAAATGTATTTTTTAGATAACCTGAAAGTATTAACTTAATCGTGCACAGTAATATGTATTTACATTAGTTGGTTACATAATCACATATTATCTCTTGATAGCTTTTAAGTTTTTTAGACTTTACAGAGCATGAAAATGAAAATATTTTTAATCTTACCGCGTGCCATTTTGATCGTAACGATGAAGTTCTGTACGTAACCGAAACTTCTCCAGTCTGCCGGTTATGCCCCTTTCTACAGACGCGATTTCTCAAAAAAATAAAGGTAAAATTTGAAGAAAATGGTGGGGTTTGATTGGTTAAAAATATTTGCAATATTTATTATATCTTGTGTTTATTTAATTTTTGATAAACAAACTCTGTTCTTAAATTTTCAGTGATATTAATATAAGTTCTTTGAGTATTCAAATTTTCACTCTTTTTGTTGAAAGAAGTTATGTTTTTACACATACTACAATGCAACTCTAGCTGATTGATCGAGAAGTAGCGAAGTCACTAAGTTCTTTCAAAATAAAAGATCTTTCCCACAAGCAATGAACAACTGCCTCAAAAGAGAGCTCGAGAGAAAGTGTGCAAGCGCCTGTCCAACTGACGAAGTCTCAAGTCGGTTGGCTAGGCAAGCTTGTGCGTCACTATGCTTGAAGAACGGTGCCAGAAGACGCATGTGGGCGGGGCTGGGTCCTGCGTCACTCTCTTAGCTCCGCCTACTTTCCTTTCTCTCTTTGCAGTTTGCCGAATTTTTTTTTTGCTTTTGCATGAGCAGGAAGGCGAGACAGCAACAGTGTTCTCTTTTGTTGTAATAACAAACTCATTATTAACCATGGACGCCTTTGAAATTAAGGCATCAGTATTATTATTTGCATTATCATTTTTAAACATTTCTATAACAAAAAATAACACAGGTTATATTTATTATAACAACATGAATATAATAATAGTGATGATAAAAACAGTATAAATAATAACAATAGTATAGATAATAACAATAGTATAAATAATAACAATAGTATAAGTGAAAACATTAGTATCAATAATAATAATAATAGTATAAACAATAGCAATAGTATAATTAATAACAATAGTATAAACAATACATTATAGTAATGATAACAACACTAACATAATAATAGACAGAATTATCAATGCCAGGCTCAGAGTACGGGTGTAGGTTTCAAAAAAGAGAGAAGAGACAAGACTAATGTGATATGGATAATCTTGATGAGTGATGGAGAAACTAACGA
Source organism: Archaeomysis grebnitzkii (assembly GCA_031471125.1). Lineage (NCBI taxonomy): Eukaryota > Metazoa > Arthropoda > Malacostraca > Mysida > Mysidae > Archaeomysis > Archaeomysis grebnitzkii. The sequence goes on along the minus strand of JARUHE010350036.1, from coordinate 3,349 downwards.
GAGAAGAAAACTGGATATGGAAGGAACCAAGATAAGGTGGAAGGACGGAGAATAAGAAGTAAAGGAAGACCCAATATATAATGGAAAGACAGGGAAGAAGAAGTAAAGGTGGACCCAAGATAAAGTAGTAGGACAGGGAAGAAGAAGTAAAGGAAGACCCAAGATATAGTGGAAAGACAGGGAAGAAGAAGTAAAGGAAGACCCAAGATAAAGTGGAAAGACAAGGAAGAAGAAGTAAAGGAGGACCCAAGATAAAGTGGAAAGACAAGGAAGAAGAAGTAAAGGAGGACCCAAGATAAAGTGGAAAGACATGGAAGAAAAAGTAAAGGAAGACTCAAGATAAAGTGGAAGGACAGGGAAGAAGAATGCTTTGGAAATGAATTTGAATATCTTTTTTCCAACCAGCTTATTTTAATTCAAAATGTAAAAACTTCAATTTCTAGATCAGCATCTAACCGTTTTAGCTAAATTAGTTGGGCAGTCTTTTGTTTTAGAAACTGATTTAGAACGCATTTATTGATTTTCCTGACATGCAAGCCTTGTCCTTAAAAGAAAAAGAACATCTGAATGATATTTCAGAAAACTTTCATGAATAAAGTCATGAATAATGAACAATCTTAATTACTCGAGAACGTAAACTGGGAAATGTTAATGTTATGTTTTCTTAATTAATTATAAATAATAAGTACTAGGAAATTCGTTAACGAACTAAGGCTGTGACCGAGTAGAAATTATGAGTACAACAAAACTATTATATATATATGTAAAATACCAAAACAATATGTTTTCATAATTCTACTAAGTGGTAGCCAACCAAGATTTAAAAACTTATTATTTCAATAAATTTTACCGATAAAAAATTATTCTGGACAATATTGTTGAGAATTATATATAAAGCCATTCATGTTCAATAAAATTATTTGTAAGACAAAAAAAATGTTTTTTTTTTCATAACTCTACTAAGTAGTGGTTAACCAAGATTTAAAAACCTATTATCTCAAGAAATATTCATTTTACAAAAAATATATTCGGAACAATATTGCTCAGAATTATATATAAAATATTTGTAAAACAGAAATTAAAGAAAAATATTTTTTTCATAATTCTACTAAGTTGTGGTTAACCAAGATTTAATTTTTTTTTCATATTTCTAGTAACCAAGAATTAAAAACAAAAATAAAAATAAATTGTGAAAAAATCCGCAGCCTCCGCATCCGCCACAACAGTCACAGCCTAACAAGTAATCTTGGTTACTCTAGAACTTGAATTGTTACGTTGAGTGGTGATGTCATTTTATCTCAATTATTTATAAATAATAATTAATCTTAATTACTCGTGAACCTAAATTAGTAAGAGTTAATGTTATTTTTGTCTTTATTCTTCATAGATTTACTGTAGGGGCTCCGCAAACAATGCTCGACCTCTTCAAGGGCTCCAGCCAGGTATATGGCCAATGCTGGACTTACATATACGCTAAATAAGCGTAAAATTAGGACCACACACCCTCGGTGCCTTATTTTTAAAATAAATTGTTATTTTTATTTATTATTTAACACTAATTCATAAAAAAGAAGGTCCTCAACTTTTATATATCTTAGGGCTTCAGCATGTGAGCATCCGCCCTGTATATGGCACAGCCTCTATACAGTCCGTGGACTACAATAACAGTGGAGACAAAAATCATTATTATTATTACGATATTTATTAAATTAATTCTTAAATGTTTTAAATATTTAGATGTTTTAATGTTTACATTTTTTAAATGTTTTATATCATTATTATGATATTTATTACATTAGTTATTAAATGTTTTAAACGTTTTAAATGTTTAAATATTTAAATGGTTTATATGTTTTATATTATTATTATAATATCTATTACATTAATTGTTAACAATTCTGCTTATTAAAGTAGTTTATATATCATAGCAATACTGATGAAAATAATATTGACAATAACAATAACAATAGTAATCATTAAATGTTTTTGAAACAGTAACACAAATAACTTTGAATACACGTTTTGATTATTATAATAATATAAACAACATACTAACAACAATAAAAACGAGACTATTGCTTACAATGAAAGCATAGAAATAGTAATAAAAACATCATTATTAACAATATTACTATTGTCATAGCTATCATGAAATATTTATGATCACAGCTTTCATTAATTTCAAAGACAAAAAATGATAATACTAATAAAAAAAACTTTTAGAATGATAATAAAAAAAGGACAATGCAAATGAAAAAAAAGGTAACAACAATAATATATTATTGATGTAATTATTGCAATTATTTTTATAATTGTTGTTGATATCACAATTACTATTACCATTTTTGTTGATATCACAAATATTATTATCATTGTTGTTGATATCACAATTAGTATTACCATTGCTGTTGATATCACAATCATTATTATCATTCTTGTTGATAACACAATTATTATTGTCATTGTTGTTGATATTACAATTGTTATTATCATTGTTGTTGATACCACAATTATTATTATCATTGTTGTTGATACCACAATTATTATTATCATTGTTGTTGATACCACAATTATTATTATTATTGTTGTTAAAATTACAATTGTTATTATCATTGTTGTTGATTTCATAATTACTATTACCATTTTTGTTGATATCACAAATATTATTACCATTGTTGTTGATATCACAATTATTATTATCATTGCTGTTGATATCATAACTATTATTATCATTGTTGTTAACATTACAATTGTTATTATCATTGTTGTTGATAACAAAATTATTATTATCATTGTTGTTGATATCATAATTATTATTATCCTTGTTGTTGTTATCACAATTATTGTTATCATTGTTGTTGATATCAAAATTATTATCATCATTGTTGTTGCTATCATAATTATTATTATCATTGTTGTTGTTATCACAATTATTATTATCATTGTTGTTGTTATCACAATTATTATTATCATTGTTGTTGATAACAAAATTATTGTTATCATTGTTGTTGATATCAAAATTATTATCATCATTGTTGTTGTTATCATAATTATTATTATCATCGTTGTTGTTATCACAATTATTATTAACATTGTTTTCAATATCACAATTATTATTATCATTGTTTTTGATATCACAATTATTATTATCATTGTTTTTGATATCACAGTTAATACTGTTTTTACTATGATAAACATTACATTTGTTCACTCATCAGTTTTAGTTTTGCTATATACTGTATATACTGTTTATATATATATGTATATATACATGTGTGTGCGTGCGTGTGTGTGTGTGTGTGTGTGTGTGTGTGTGTGTGTGTGTGTGTGTGTGTGTGTGTGTGTGTGT
>JARUHE010350025.1:0-10109 GCA_031471125.1 Archaeomysis grebnitzkii | reverse complement strand
TATACAACGTTGGCTTCAATACTAATTCCAATTACAAAGGTTTTACAAAATGCAACGTTTTAATAACGTTTATATTGCGTTTGTTGCTTAACAAACCTCAGTTCAACTCTCAAGCAATGGTTGAAACAACGTTGATTGTCCACTGGGTATAATTACAAAAAAAATAGAATACATTACTTTGTAATTACAAAAAAAACTAAATTACTTTATAAACATAAAAAAAAATTACTTTATAATTACAAAAACAAACTAAATTACTTTATCATTACAACAAAAAAAACTAAATTACTCTATAAACACAAAAAAAAAATAAATTACTTTATAATTACAAAGAAAACTAAATTACTTGATAATTACAAGAAAAAAAATTACTTAGAATTATAAAAAAAACTGAAATAGAATAAATTATTTTATAATTACAAAAAAACTAAATAGAATAAATTAATTTATAATTACAAAAAAACTAAAATATAATAAATTACTTTATAATTACAAAAAAAAATAAAATAGAATAAATTACTTTATAGTTACACAAAAACTAAAATATAATAAATTACTTTATAATTACAAAAAACTAAAATAAAACAAATTACTTTATAATTATAAAACAAAAACTAAATTATTATGTAAACACGAAAATAACTAAATTACTTTATAATTACAAAAAAAAACTGAAATAGAATAAATTACTTTATAATTACAAAAAAAACTAAAATAATATATAAACACAAAACAAACTATATTACTTTGTAATTATAAAAAAACGAAATTACTTTATAATTACAAAAAAACTGAGATAGACTAAATTATTTTATAATTACAAAAAAACTAAAATAGGATAAATTACTTTATAATTACAAAAAAACTAAAATACTATATAAACACAAAACAAACTAAATTACTATACAGTATAAACACAAAAAAAACTAAATTATTTTATAATTACAAAAAACTAAAATAGAATAAATTAATTTATAATTACAAAAAAACTAAAATAGAATAAATTACTTTATAATTACAAAAAAAAAACTAAAATAGAATAAATTACTTTATAATTACACAAAAACTAAAATATAATAAATTACTTTATAATTACAAAAAAAAATAAAATAAAATAAATTACTTTATAATTATAAAACAAAAACTAAATTACTATGTAAACACAGAAAAAACTAAATTACTTTATAATTACAAAACAAAACTGAAATAGAATAAATTACTTTATAATTACAAAAAATAAACTAAAATACTATATAAACACAAAACAAACTATATTACTTTGTAATTACAAAAAAAACGAAATTACTTTATAATTACAAAAAACTGAGATAGAATAAACTATTTTATAATTACAAAAAAACTAAAATAGGATAAATTACTTTATAATTACAAAAACAAACTAAAATACTATATAAACACAAAACAAACTAAATAATTACTATACAGTATAAACACAAAAAAAACTCAAATACTTTATAATTACAAACAAACTAAAATATAATAAATTACTTTATAATTACAAAAAAAAACTAAAGCAGAAAAAATAAATGTATGGAAAAGTTGAAAAAACAAGTGATTTAATTAGGAGATGAAAGACAAGATTTTCTTTTCATGTTTTATAGAACTTTTTTTGGATAAATTTTGAATTTAATTAAAAATGTTGATTATTTCTAGTTAAAAAAAATCCTTTGAATGTTTTTCATTCGTGATGTGAGGCAGAAATTAAGTCAATTCTGAACCAAATAATTTCATTTCAAGTATTTTAGAGTTTTTTTGTGAAGTTTGGTCATCAATTTTTTTATCTTTTTTTGCAGGCTGCGATATTTGTATATACGTTTTCATATATTTTAATTAATAATATTATAATATTACGACAACATAATAGTACAATTATATGAAAAATAATAATACAATAATTTAGTAATTAATAGCTTATTAATATACTTATATACATTATTCATATATTACTATAGTAGTGTAATATTATCTTAAGAATTAATATAATAGTATGATGAGAAAACAAATTTAAATTACATTATTATGTTTCATTTTAAAAATTATTTTCTTGTAAATATTTAACAGATTGAAATAATGGATAAGAAAATGTATACAAAAAAATAAAGATAAGAAGCAGCTAAAATACAAAATATAATATTTAGAACATATTATAAATAAAAAGTATCAATATAATGTATAAAATATAGAGAACAAAAATAAATAGAACATACAAAATAAATTATACATAAGAGAAATAAAACAAAATATAGAAAATATATACAAAGTAAAGATGTAAAAAAAATAAAAAAATAAAATATAGAGAAATAAGTACGTATAACATACAAAATAAACTATAGAAAAGAGATACAAAACAAAATATAAAGAAGAAATACAAATGAAATATGTATTTTTAAAAAATAGAAAACAAAATATTGAGAAAAAATATATAAAACATACAACATAAATTATTTAGAAAAAATACAAAAAAGTATAGATAAGAAATACCAATGCAATTTGTATTAAAAAATACAAAACAAAATATATAAAAATTATAAAATAAAATATGATATAAAGCATAAAATACATAGAACATACAAAGTACAAAATATAGAAAAGATGAAAAGTAAAAATATAGAAAATTAAAAAAAAACATATGTAGAACATACAAAGTACATTTTTGATGATATATTATTGATATACAGTTGATGATATGTTAATAATAACATTAATCATATATTGTTAATTGTATATTATGAGTGACCAAGTATAGACGATGTATAGTTGATGATATATTATTGATATACAGTTGATGATATGTTAATAATAACATTAATCATATATTGTTAATGATGTATTATGAGTGACCAAGTATAGACGATGTATTGCTGATGATATTTTATGTATACTGTGTTATTGATGACATGCTATTGATTATAAATTATTGATAATGTGTTGCTGATAATATATAATAGATAAATCAATATTGATGGCATACTATATATGATTTATTATTGATGACATAATATAGATGATTTATTATTGATAGCAAATTATGGGTGATACATCATTATAAACCATTATTAATGATATATTAATGATTTATGTATTATTGATATGATGCTATTGATGACTATTGATGATATGTTATTGGCAGTATATTATTGATGATTTATTACTTGTGGTATTTTATTGATGATACATTATTGATCTATGCCTTGTCGATATGATATTATTGATGACTGTTGATGATACATAATTATTGATTTTGTAATATTGATGATACATAATTATTGGTGATATAATATTGATGATACATTATAGATGGTAATTTATGATACATTATTGATCTATATGTTGTCGATATGATATTATTTATGACTATTGATGATACACTTTTGATGATATAATATTGATGATATACTTTTGATGAAGTAATATTGATGATTATTGATAATATACTTTTGATAATATAATATTGATAATTATTGATGATATATTATTGATATATTCTAATGGAAGTTGAAGCAATCTTTGCTTTTTATTTACGACCTACAAGAGATCAAAGGCACGCTCTTAAATTGCTCCCTCCACAACTGAGATAGACAAACAGAGTTTGATTGCAATGGAATTAATCTTTGCCTTCCTTCCTGCCGACCCAGATTGTGTTTTTTGGCATTCTACGCTGTGGTTCAAGGTTGGTTTTGGTTAACCAATACAAAGCATGGTTAACCCTATGGACTGAATTAGGCGCACGCACGAGAGTGAAAAAAAACACACACACACCCATACACATACACACACACACACACACACTGACAAACACACACACACACATACACACACACAAACACACACACACACAAACACACACACACACAAACGCACACACACAGACATACACACACACACAAACACACACACACACACACACAAAAACACACACACATACACACACACACACACACACACGTGCATACATACACGCCCACATACACCAATCATTAAATTAAACCAATTGTCAAGCAAACAATCGGTTAATCGTTCAACTATTCAATCAAACTAACACACAAAAACCTACCAATCAAACAAACCCAAAGAAAAATCTTAATAAACACAAACAGACAACCAACAAAACAATTAAAAAAGTACAAAAAAGTTACCACAATCAAACAATAAAACATACAAATAAACAGTCAATCAAACAATCAACCAGTCAATAATACAAGGCCAAACAAACCTAACAACCAAATAATAATAAACACAATCCAATGTACAGATACACAAACACAAGCAAACCGTGAACCAAACAATCAAACAAAAACAAACAATAAAATAACTTATCAAAATAACGTACACATAAATAATCAAATAAACACAAACAAACATTCAATCAAACACATATACACATAAACAAAAATAATAAGCCAAACAAAACATTAATACTAAACATACAAGCAAACATAAGCAACATGAAACATTCAATCAAATAAATATACACACAAACACTAAATACATAAAAACACACAAACAAATAATCAAGCAATCAATCAAACAAACACAAGCGAAAAATTTACCAGATTTAGACAAACGTACACACAATCACACAAACAAACAATCGAACAAATGTACACACAAACACAAAACAAAACAATAAGTCAAAAAAACAAAAACATTCAAACACACAATCAAACAAACACAATAAACCATACAAACAAACAATCAAACACACACACACAAGCAAACACAAAAAAAACACACACACACATACAAACATACATACATACATACTTACATACATGCAAACAAGGAAGACATACAGAAACGCAATCAAACAAAAAAAACACACATACACAAAAAATGCAAACAAACAAACATACCCACATACAAATAACAAAAAAACAAACACATAAACAAACAAACACACATATAAAAAACAAACAAACAAACACACAAACACACATGTGCATCGAATTAGCGTTCCTTTCGCTCATCCAAAAATGGGGAAATGAAAGTGAAAAATCTTTCCTTGTTGGTCATCTTCTTATCTCGTTTAAAAACCTTGGACAGGCCAGAAAAAAGTTGCCCCGACTAAAATCTTTTGCAATGCACTTCTTGAAGATTTTTAATTTTTATATTTAATATTATTTTTTTCATTTAAATATTGTTTTGATAAAAATAATTATATATCAATGATTTATTTTGTTTATTTAAATATTGTTTTGTTCAAAATAATTATAAATAAATGATTTATTGTGTTTGTTTAAATATTATTATGATAAAAATAATTCTATAACAATGATTTATTTTGTTTATTTAAATATTGTTTTGTTCAAAATAATTCTATATCAAAGATTTATTTTGTTTATTTAAATGTTATTTTGCAAAAAACAATTCTATATCAATGATTTATTTTGTTTATTTAAATATTACTTTGTTAAAATCAATTCTATATCAATGATTTATTTTGTTTATTTAAATATTGTTTTGTTCAAAATAATTATATATCAATGATTTTTTTTGTTTATTCAAATATTGTTTTCATAAAAATAATTCTATATCAATGATTTATTTTGTTTATTTAAATATTGTTTTGTTAAAAATAATTATATATCAATGATTTATTTTGTTTATTTAAATATTGTTTTGATAAAAATAATTCTATATCAATGATTTATTTTGTTTATTTAAATATTGTTTTGTTAAAAATAATTATATAACAATGATTTATTTTGTTTATTTAAATATTATTTTGTTAAAACTAATTCCATATCAATGATTTATTTTGTTTATTTAAATATTATTTTGTTAAAAATAATTATATAACAATGATTTATTTTGTTTATTCAAATATTGTTTTGTTAAAAATAATTCTATATCAATGATTTATTTTGTTTATTTAAATATTGTTTTGATAAAAATAATTCTATATCAATGATTTATTTTGCTTATTTAAATATTGTTTTGTTAAAAATAATTCTATATCAATGATTTATTTTGTTTGTTTAAATATTATTTTGTTAAAAATAATTATATAACAATGATTTATTTTGTTTATTGAAATTTTTTTTGTTAAAAATAATTCCATATCAATGATTTATTTTAATTATTTAAATATTATTTTGTTAAAAATAATTCTATATCAATGATTTATTTTGTTTATTTAAATGTTGTTTTGTTAAAAATAATTCTATATCAATGATTTATTTTGTTTATTTAAATAATATTTTGTTAAAAATAATTCTATACCAATGATTTATTTTGTTTATTTAAATATTATTTTGTTAAAAATAATTATATATCAATGATTTATTTTGTTTATTTAAATTTTGTTTTGTTCAAAATAATTATAAATAAATGATTTATTGTGTTTATTTAAGTATTATTTTGTTAAAAATAATTTTATATCATTGATTTATTTTGTTTATTTAAATATTGTTTTGTTAAAAATAATTCTATATCAATGATTTATTTTGCTTACTTCAATATTATTTTGTTAAAAATAATTATATATCAGTGATTTATTTTGTTTTTCAATCAATAGTTTTTATTGTTTTTTTTCATTCAAAAAATAAAAAAAACCGAGGTTTGAAACTTTAAAAATAGTTTTCTTGTTTCAAGTAATACACAATTATAATAATAATAATAAAATAAAATAAACCAGTTTGGCGTTTAGCAAAAGTTGCGATGATTAACAGTTTTTTATTTTATTCTAGTTAAAAATTAATTTAAATGTAAACCAAATTTTGGTTCTGGCAATCATCTACAAAACATACTTTGCTAAACACAGCTATATTGCTTAAAAATATATAAGTTTGTGTACAAAGTTTATTTAGTACAAGTTGTTGGGAGAAAATACCCAGAGGGCATGTCGCCTGCGAAAAGTACCATTTTTGTTCCGACATTTTGCATAAATGTTGTGGTTCGAACTGCCTGTTGCTTGTATCAAGCTTTTAGACCTCGAATGTCGATGTGTCGAAATGTCGCCATTTGGAGGTGAATAAAAGCTGTATTTATTTCGTAAAAAAGTAAAGTCGTATGTATGTTACTTTTATCTTACTTTTAGCCAGCGAATGTCTATGTGTCGAAATTGTGCTATATATAGGAGAATAAAAGCCATATACACTTCGTTAAAAAAAGTGAAGTCATATGTATGTTGCTCTTATCATGCTTTTGGCCACCAAATGTCTATGTCGACATTTTTCTAAGATCCTTATATGTTTATTACTTAAATAAAATTAACCGTACCGGGCTAATTTATTTTCATTGTTGAAAACACTTTTAAAGTAAAATTAAATTTTATTTATTGTAATAATTATATTTATATATATAGACACATATTTGAAAAGTTCTAGATTATACGTCTAGAGTTGACTGGCAGTAATCCTTTGGGCGGAAATGTATTTAAATGAGTCGGCTAGATGTCTTCAACTGGCTTAAGTTTTTATTTATAAATTAAAATTATTATTTTTGTTTTTGAATATATCTGTATTGTTATATATTTCAATTGTTGGCAACTATTTACAGGTGTTCCACAGAATAAATGTTGGCTTCCGCAGCTACGTCCATAAATTTAACCAATGGAGGTCTTTCAAGAAATCTAAGATAATTACGCCAACATAGCAGACGTTCTTTTGCATTAAAAGGTTTTGGAATAGCACAGGGGGTAGTTTGTATTGTGTTATAATTGGCATGTGATTTAAACTGAAATTGGGAATTTTAAAACAAAGACCATTTTGAAACAATACAAGTTATTATTATTTTGCACGTAGTAACTTGTTTTAATTTGAAGTGGCTTTGGTTCTGAAACGCCTTAATTTGTAGTTTAAATGTGTGTTGTTCTAAAATAGGCAAAGCATACTTGTCTGTACAGAAACAGTTATTTTTCGTAAAGTTTTGGCAAGAAAAATCAAAGTTTGAACAAATAATCTGAAAGAAAAATTAAAACTCAGCAAGCAAGCTTTACCGTTTTCTTGCTAGAATTGTGCAAAATGTCGTGAGGTTTTCGTCACTTGCCTGTATAGAAACGGTTAAATTTCATAAAGTTTCGGCAAGAAAAAAATAAAGTTTGAGTAAATAATCTGAAATAAAAAGTAAAAATTTGGCAAGCTCTTTTCTTTTCTTGCTTAAATTGTGCCAAGTTTCGTGAGGTTTTCGTCACTTGTCTGCACAGAAACGTTTACATTTCGTAAAGTTTTTGCAAGAAAAAAGTAGATTTCAAGCACATTATCTGGAGAAAAAAGTAAGGTTTAAGCAAGCTTTCCTTTTTTTACTTAAACTGTACGAATGTCGAGATGTTTAAGTAACTTTTTGGCAAAGTGTATGTTGCATTTCGCCAAAATTTTATCAAGAAAAACACATAGTCCTAGCTATTTGTCTCTTGGAAAAAGTAAAAAAAGTAGCTATCCATTTTTAGTAAAGAATGTTCAGAATGAGTAATTTTTCATTTTCATCCATTGAACACTGTTTTAAAATAAAAATAAAAAAAGTTGTAAGCCATATTTCTATTTTGGTTAAACCTGTGAACAAAATCTTATAACAAAAGCTATTATTTCCAAAAAAATGTATATTTCTGTAAAAATAAAAGTTGTTGCCAATGTATAGTTCTTCATTTTATTTTATGTAAATTTTCCTGTAAAATGAAATACAAATAAGTTTGTAAGTTAGTTTTTCTTTCAAAAAATCACTTAACAATAATATTATTTTGTTTTAAGCAAAAATTGCTCTAAGTCAATAAAAATGGTCTGGACGACGACGATAACAACAACTAGACAATTCCAAACTGCATATATACCGACAATAGCACAAATGAGGTAAGCTCTATGTTGTTTGAATGTGGATTGCTTCACGTGTGCTATTGTCGATCCATTTATAGAACCTCGCTTCACTTCGTATACAGGCTCGATATAGACTGTTAATTTTATAAACTAATTTAATTTTCAACTTTAGAAATAATTTGTTTTCACAGAATTTCCCTTTTATATACATACTTTGTTTTGAGCAATACCCTTATTTATTTTATTTTTTTTTATTTGTTTATTTATTTAGGTCCTGTTTGCTACATGCATAATAGTTTGAATATTATATTTACTTATTTAATTAATATAAAAACATATATTTGCCAATAAAAAAAACATTTTTGAGCCCTGCCGTGTTAATAGCAAGCACAAATAAACTGAGGAACTGTGATGAGTGATGAGATTTAAGTATTGAGTTATAAATGATGAGTTTAAGTGATGAGTGAGTTATGAGTAATGAGTGATGAGTAACCATTCGAGTTGAAAATAAAAAGCGTTTTTGTTATTTAGCTTTTGAAGTGGATGTTATTTTCATAGCTTTTGTTGTGATTCTTTGAGAAAAAACTTTTTATCCGAACGTTTTCTTTTTCGTTTTGTTTTCATTGTCAAAAGGAAAAAATATTTATTTTTAAACCTTTTTGTCATTCAAATTAAGGTTCATTATTTTAAGTTTGAGATAAAAATCTATTCAGTTTTGTTCATTAAAAATCAATGCAATTTTTCGTGCATTGATAATAATAGCTTGTTTATGAACATGTCTGTAAAATAATTATATTTTAGTTATAGCATTTTCTTAGAAATATTATCTCGAATGGTTCCATAATAGTATTGTTTACATCTATCAATTGTATATGAATAACCTATTTTTTTCATATATTATTATGCTTAATTTTCTTATTCAGAACTATGGAATGTTTTTTGTTCTCTTTTTATTTCATTTTTTCAATGGCTATGAAATGTTTGGAAACTATTTATTTTTGTTATTCTGGCTAGTTTAAGATTTTTTGGTCTGATTAGTACTTGGTTAAATAACAGCTTTGAACACCTGATGATGTTGCCATTTAATCATATAATGTTGCCATTTAACCAGTGATGATGCCATTTCTTCGGTGATGAATTTTTCATTCGACACCCGATGATGTTGCCATTTAACACCTGATGATGTTGCCATTTAACACCTGATGATGTTGCAATTTAACACCCGATGATGTTGCCATTTAATCCTATATTGTTGCCATTTAACCAGTGATGTTGCCATTTCTTCGGTGATGAATTTTTCATTCGACACCCGATGATGTTGCCCTTTAACACCTGATG
>JARUHE010350014.1:0-10110 GCA_031471125.1 Archaeomysis grebnitzkii | reverse complement strand
GATTTCAATCTAGCAAAAATAGTACTTTCTTGTTAAGTGTTGCTACTTGCTAGAACTGATTAACACATCTAAAGTAGGTTTTAGCCGTAGAATAAGCCATAAGTCTAATTGTGATAATTTTGTTCAAATAAATTGATCACTGAACATGAAAGATATTAATATTTCACTTATTTTTTGTAATAGTATATTTCTTGTTCAGTACTTTTTTATATGTACCTAAACTAGCCTATTGCCGATTATTGTGTTTGAACTAAGATTTAGCTGCTGTCAGATACAAATATTTATTTATAAATAACATTTCATAAAAATGTGCTGTCCTATGTATTAAAAACGCATTTAACAGTTAATAACTATATTTATTTCACTCACCATGTATTTCACAAAACAAATTTATAAAAACTTCTTGGGGTATCTAGAAAATTGAAAAAAATTGTTTGTACAAAACGGATGCAATGAAGCGCTAGACTTTTTCTAGCTTTCGCTACAAATTACTAGATTTTTGCTAGATTGCATCTGCATCCGACCGTAACCAATTAGTTTAACATTGCATTTATTTAAATATTGAATAGCTAATGAACATATTCCACCATATTACAATTTTAATAAATGCTATTTTTGCCAAAAAACGCTATTGAAAAATCGCAAAATTGATTGTTTTTTGTTTTGTATAACTATTTTGTTGATAGGAAACCAACCTGTTATTTTAATTGATGTGCAGAGCAAAAGATCAAAGGATACTAGAAGTTTGTTTGTTTAGGGGCAAAACTCTATGAACGAGCACCTTGGTTAGCTACTAGAGGTTCAACTCTACAATGAACGCCTCAAAGATGGAGATACCTTTTAACCTTCTAAATTATTTCCTTTTTTTCCTCGAAGTATTTTCTTTTTTCTGTCTCTTAATGTACTTGCACCGGTTACCAATGAATGAATGGTATGTAAATCACAAGTGTGTATACATTTAGAAGTGTGACTAAAAACATATCTTGCAGAATTCGTGAAAACACGAAATAATTTTAAAGCATGCAGGTTATGAAGATGCATAAATTTTTAAACTGTTTTCATCATGTCAGTGGCAATTATGATACAGTAAACACTTGAAACGTAGAGCGAAATGCTGTCTACGATATAGGAATGTAAACACTTGAAACGTAGAGCGAAATGCTGTCTACGATATAGGAATAAGCTATGTTTCAAGCATACCCATTTAACTCCGTTACCCCTGCTTTTGTGTCCTGTTTCTTTGTATAGACATAAAAATGATTTGGACGTTTTAAGATTTCACGGCTTCAGGATTCTACGTTTTAGGAATTTTTTACGTTTTATGTTTCTGTGTTTCATGAGTTTCACTATAAGATATTGGAAGCTTTTAGAACATTTATTGATCAATAAGGTTTTGACTAATTTTAATTTGGATGTCATTTTGCATTGTAATACATATAAGTACAATTTTATGGGAATTAATGTGAAACAAATTTTTAATTACTACTCTCAACCCTCTAGTTTCCGCTCTTCAAACCACGTGGCAATGGACCCTGCAAACATCGTTGGGCCGAAAGTATACTTTTTTGGACCGATTCTGTACCATCATTTTAAAAGCCATGACTTTATAAATTAAATTGTTTCTTATATAACTCAAACAGTAGCTCTAATGAGAAAAATATATAATAATATATGGATTATATTGACATGACCAATTTTAGTACGATTTTGGACCGAAAAAAAGTGTACTTCAAAAAGTGCATAAAAAATATACGATCCGTACGTTTTTTTTCTCCCTGCAAACATCGTTGGGCCGAAAAGTATACGTTTTTGAACCGATTTGGAATGATTCAGTACCATCATTTTAAAAGCCATGACTTTATAAATTAAATTGTTTCTTATAACTTAAACAGTAGCTCTAATGAAAAAAATATATATTTGTATATATATAGATTATATGGACCTAACCGATTTTGGACCGAAAGAAAATGTACTGAATGAAAGTGTCAACTGTGCTTTTGAAATATGCATAGAGAATATTTAGAATAGTAAATTTTGGGGTGTATACTGTACATTATTTTGCCCCAAAAATTGACAGAAAAAGTACAGTTTGTACTAATTGTTCTTTTATCTGATATCATTTTGGCATGTTTTACTGTAATTATAGATAGATCACCATAAAAATAGCTGCATTCATACTTTGTTAGCTACTATAATATATCTAAGTTATATAAATTAGGATATTGTACAAATGTGTGGTTTCCCAAAAGAGGGCCATCTTCTATTATTTGTGGGATGAATGTTCAGGTCATCAAGACGCATCATATTATCTGGTTCTCAGCTCTGAAAGGGCAAACAGCCACATCCTTCTTTCTCAGTTTTTACTAAACTATCACCAATTTGACATGGATCTATAATAGCACAGGTGAGGTAGCCTCTACATTATTTTAATGTGGGGTGCCTCACTTGTGCTAGTGTCTATCATAAATTGATCGACAGTAGCACAAGTGAGTTCTGTTATTGGAATGTGGGTTGTCTCACTTGTGCTAGTGTCAATCCACATATTCTGGGATACATTGTCCTCTGGTAATCTTTCAATAGGCATCTGCATCACAATTCTAGGATACTAGGCCTTCCTATTTTCAATGGGCCAAAGATCCAAAGTATAAAACAATTTCTTTGATTTCAATCTTCAAGCCTCTGATATCTTAGGTGTGTTTTTATTTCTTAGCAGCAACCACTGTTCTAATAGATGGGTTTATCCCCGCAAATCAAAGGAGCCCGTTGCTCAAAGTGGCTTTTATAGTGCCTGTTATTATATAAATGTACATTTTGCGATGCATGGAAGGTTAATAACTGTACACTAGAACTATAATTTATTAACAATAAAAATTAAATAAAGAACTCATGAACATACTTAAAATCTGTTTTCAATTCTTCCACAAAACTATTATTAGAGCAAATTGGATTATTCCTAAGATCTAAATGTCTTAAAGATGTGAGATTAGCCAGACTTTGAGCACTTGAAAGAGTTGAAATACCACAGCCATTCAAGGAAAGTGTTTGCAAATAAGGGAGATTTATCACAGCGGACACATCACTTATTTCAGAATTGTTGTCTAGATACAACTTCTCACATTGCACAGCTTGGTTCAGCGGAGCAATGGAAGACAATTCGTTGTCTTGGAGTTCGATCGACGTAAAACATGCCAAGTAATGTCCGTCGATTAACCTCGAAACATAGCTCTTTGCTAAGGCAAAGTTGGTCGAGTTTTCATTTACTAAACTATTTTTCAGTGCAATTTTCATTCGAAGTTTGCTGCCTGCAAAGTGTGATTAATAATTAGTTATTGCTTTTATGTAAATTATAACATTTAAAAAAAACGTTTATTTTCAAAATTAAACAAATAAATAGCATAGCATTAAAGAAATGTATTTAACACAATAGAGACGTGCACCAAATTTTTTGAGAGAACTTTGTATAACACTTGACAATGTTCTAAGATGCTTTCAAATAAACCTTAATAGCGTACAAGCAAACAAACTTTCATTTATTTTATCCGTTTTAAAAAACAATGAAAATTTTAATGATCTTGTAGATCCAGTCCATAAGGTCGTTTATGAATAATAAATTTCCTCACAGGGCAATGCCAAGTAAGGAATTTTTACCTTTTATAATTGGTAATTTACTCTAAGTGAGCCAGGCTATAGGTGCAAAGCACATTCACTAGCCAATAGACAACAGTATCTTGTTCCAAGTGGTTTTTCTTTCAAGGTGGTCACGTATCCAAGTTCTAACCAGATCAACTTCCACTACATACAAGAATGTATGTTTCATTATGTTTATAGCCGATGTTTTGATGTGTAGTCTATCGCCCTTTATTTTCCAATTGAGGAAAAAACTGAGCAATTTACACAGCTCAAATAATTTTCAATTTAATGTTTATGGCTCCATTTAAGGAACTATTAAACAAAGTAGCCCTTTATGAAAGAAAAAATGTTATACAGAATAAGGATTCTTTTGATCAATAATTCCAATGTATTTTAGTCCTTACAGAGATGATGGATGAAACACTTACGCATGTCTCTGTAATAGTTGCTACGAAGAGGATCCAGCTTTTCCAATTGGATCAGATATTCGTGAATCAAGTTCTTGTACTGAACAAAATCCAACGCCCACAGAACATCAACCAATGTCAGAAGCACCCCTGGAATGGAAAATTAAAATATTATAAAAACAATAATGGAGTAACAATGGCAAAAATTCCAAATTTGTACTCTTAATTAGATTTCAGTATAAGTATAAATTTGCCATGTGGATCGACAATTGCACAAGTGAGGTAACCTACATTCAAATAACAGAGCTTACCTCACTTGTTCTATTGTCGAGCCATATATAGAACATTATTCAGCAAGCAGTTTAAAAAATGAATGTACAGTATAGCTCAACATAAATGATACTTTTTTAAAATAAACTTTTATCTAGCTTTTAAACAAAAAATTCTAATATTTGGTTAAATGTGGAATGCAGACAACATTGGAAAAGTATTTCTATCTCTTGGTTGACAAGTTGACAGTAATAAAAACTTAGAAACATTTTACAACTAAATTTGATTAAAAAACATCAAATTGCAATATTATAGATGGAAAAAAATATTTAAAAAAAATATTCCAACACAAACTCACATTTATTATTTGGTTCGAGTTCGTCTAAAGCTGTACAATTTTCTTTGATCTCCAAGAGCGTCTTGTGCGTCAATTCCGACAAATCACGCTGGGAGGCGGTAACAGACTTCATGATGGCATTCGAATCCTCAAAACTGGAAGAGTCGATTGCAAATTCAACCGAGTTTCCGTCGAATTTCATCACAATGGAACGTTTTGTTGGAATTTCAGTGTTTAACTTTGTTGTCTAAAATAAAGAAATTGGTTTTAATGAATTGTTCACTATTGTAATACAAACAACAACGAAAGCATTTATCTCCGACTTGACAAAAATGACGCTAATCCTCACCAAAACCACTACACATACTGCAAAAAAACAAATTTATTTTCATCATAATGTATAAATCTGAATATGGTAAGACCATTTATTTTTCTCTTCATAAAAAATTTGAAATTATTTCTAACCCAAGCATTGAACTAGACATAGGACAAGACGCATAAATTCTCGTCTGGCAAGCCAATAGTAACTTATGAATTGCTGTTTTGCAGGCAGTTTCAAAAACTATAAGGTTCACCTTATAAATTATCAATATTAATACTGGTCTTATATCAAAAAAAAAAATTAATCCTAACCCAAACACATGAATAAGCATTATTCGATGGAGAAGACCATTCGCAGTTCACATCGTCACTTCCATCAACGGTGATCGAAGGAACTCGATCGATCGAAACTTCTTTGTTGTAAACACAGATGAGCATCGCAGAGCCACTCTTGTCTATGTAAACCGAGGCTTGGATTGGTCTGTAAAATCAATGTAGAAGTGTCTAAATGTTCCATTATTAAAATTAATTATTATTATTAATTATTATAATTAATTATAATAAATTATTGATTATTAATTAATTATAATAAATTATTTATTATTAATTAATTTTCATTTCAAAATTAAGTTCTTTAGTATAAAAAGGTATTACATTTTTTTGATATAATAGGGCATCCATCAACCAGAGGTAACAAATGGTTTCAGTAAAAGAAAAAACCTAGATTACAGATTAATTGAACTTATAAAAAATACTTTTAAAACTGTCTTCACCTCTTCTAAAAATAACGAAATACTTCAAGTTCATTAGGGAAAACAATCTATAGAAACTTATTTATTTTTAAGCTATTATTATTATAAGTTATTATTCAAGAAAAAATTGTAAAAAAAGGTCACTTCACCTCTTATAAAAACAGTGATTTTTTTTCATTATCTATAAACTTTATTCAATAAAAATACTGTAAAATAAAAAATGAAAAACTTAACATTTACCTTCACCTAAATTGTGAACGCGAGAAGCCGCCGACGCCGACGACGTACTGACACACGTATGTCCATTGTAATAGGGTATCCGTAGGATGGATATCCCACAATTAGTTTTGTGGTATCACACTATTAAATTATGGCAAATTTTACCCCATAACATTGGTTAAATGTTACACTATTGAATTAGGACAACTTTTATTCTTTTAGTTTTAGTCTAGGTTGAATTTTAACTCATTAAGCTAAGATAAACTATTAACCTATACTACATTTTGACAGGACTTTAATATAATTAGAAAGTGGTGAAAAATACTTTCAAAGCTAACTTTCTCAATTTTTTCATTTTGAAGAAAACATGTGTGATATTTTTGGTAAGAAAATAACATTTAGAGGCACTATCACCAGTGGAAGTCTCTAATTTCCATACCACACATGAAGTGAAAATGAATATTAAGTTAGCCCAGTCAATGCATTAAAACACTTCTTCAATTTGGTGAATTTTTTTCGGTTATTTTAAAAAAGCTCAAACCAACCCTTCTCAAATGGGGTTCTCATAAAACAAAATAAAATAAAAAAATAAAAATAAAATCAATATAAAAATTTGGAACCAAGAGAGCTTTTTCTATCTCTTTTAGTCTACAAACAAGTATGAGAGGTAGGCCCAATTTTTTAAAGAAACTAGTTTAAAATATATTCATTTATATGCAGAGCGTTCGGAATTCGATAATTTACCTTTTATAAATGAAATAAACAAATAAAATAAAGTACACAAAAAACAACAAATAAAATAAATTAAAACAAAAATAAAAAAATAAATAAAGTAGAAAAAATGAAACCAAGGTAAAAAAACAAATAAAATAAGGGGAAATAAAAAATAAAGTAAAAAATAAAAAAGTAAACAAAAAAAAATACTTTGGATTTCCGGGTTGTCTGTTGATGAGCCATCTGAGGAAGAACCAAGGACTCTGGTCGGAAGGATCCGTAAAGACAGCTTCAACAACCATCTTCAATTCCTGAAATTCAAAAGTAAAATTTTGTTATCTAAATTTATAAATTACCTTAAATATCTAAACTATTTGAACATCCAAATTGTCTAAACAATTCAACCGGGTCGCTAAACATCAAATGTTTTAAATATCCAAACAGTCTAAACATAAGTTTTAAATATACAAAAACGTCTAAACATCAAATATTTTAAATATCCAAACAGTCTAAATAAATGTACTTAATTTTCCTTAGTTTCTGAGCTGTCTAAATATCTGAACTGTCTAAACATCTGAACAGTTTAAATATCTAAATTATATTGATATCATAACTTCATGTTGTAGTTAGTGAAAATATTTGAAGTTTAACTTAATTTCAATAAAATGAAGGATGTTTGCCTTTATTCAGTATTAACTCTGTCTTGAACTATTTCTTCTGTGGATAATCCTCTTCAAAATGTGCAAAAATGTTAACAGGTTATTTGAAAGGTTTTCAAATGACTTTAAAACTAATAATTAAAAATCTATTTCCCAAGAAGAGATCATTATTTAATTACAAAATTACTGAAATATTTAATTATTTAATTAGTTAATTATTTTCATTACACCAGTTCTTTTTATTTATCAGACAGGTGAGGGCATATTTAAGGGATAAACATTTTTGCTTGACGATAACAAAAAACTTAATAAACAAAATTGTTAAGCTTTGCCAATCTACTAGCCAACTCACCCCAAAGATGAGCAAATGCTACCTTTGAAAATAATGAACGTAAGCAATGTCTTTGAACTCCATGAAATGTACTATGGTTTCTTTATTATGATATATCTGATGACGATATCTGTGAGTGGGTTGGCCGTCAAACTAACCAACTCTTGAGATTGCCATGAGACATGCAGGAGTGGCGAGCAGTTGTGAGAAAGACTTCCAGTGCAACCCTTCAATGATCTAACTAAAGATCAAAGACTTAAAACAAAATATGAAATCTAATTGCTTCTACTTATGGTGCTAAAATGTGAAGTTTTTTACCTTCACTAAGGCCACTTCAGCTAAAGGATGAGGAGTGCTTGAATCGGGCGGGTGTACTTTAGGCAGAAGTTTCGACCGATAATGCCAGGCCGAGTAGTTGCTCAGATTTCTTTCGATGAGCTCTTTTGATACTTGCAGCTCATCTTCGGCTTTTCGTTTGCTTCCACTCACCACAAACCTACGATGGTCCCAACAATGAACTGCAAAGAATTGGAAATAAATCAATAATCAGTAATGAACCAATAATCAATAATGAATCAATAATAATTGTAACTCTTTATACAGTGATCCCACGACTCTCAAGGGTCATATTGCAACTCAATATTACTACCCATACTTAGGTGAATTCTCTAACCTATTTCGTCAACACATTGCATTTCTTTCCAGTCGGGGTAAGCTTAGCATATATGAATTGAGAGTAGCCAGCCACATTCAACTACCCTATCATAACCTAGAGATGATTAAATCTCACACCAATGAAATATGAAGCATTAATCCACAGACAAGTGTTCTTTAGACTAGACCATAACAACAAGTTTCAAAATTATTTTACATCATCAATGAACTTTATAAATAATTGAGCTGTAGTTTCACATTAAGCATTGATGAATAAAAATATAATTAGACTCAGCACTCGCTCTATTTTAGAACTCATTGCCAAGAAAAAACAATAATTATACAACTGCAAATATAACTTTCAACCATAAAACAGTCCCATAGTGCGTTCATAAGTGTATTTATCGTTGATGAAAATCAGACAAATATAAAACACAAACGAATTAAATATAAAACTTGAAAATGAAAGAGTGACTAGTTTAAATAAGTTGTAAATAAATATAGAAATTGAACTGGTTTGTGGGAGTAGAGCAGAACCAATAATCATTATTTTACTAGGGTATCAATTAGCAAATTAAAAGACTTTTCTATAGGACCACAATGGAATAAATTAACTCTATCCCTCTTACCAGAAATACATTAAAAAAGAAAATTAAATTAATAAACAAATATATGTAAAACTTGTCAAATAAATTATTTAAATGATATAAACCCACAATTCCAATTTGAGATAATTATGTAGTAATAAGAACAAAAACAATTACTTGGGACTAATTCTAACCCACCAAAGTATATGAAGATGTATTTTATAGCAGCTAGACTTGTCTGCAAACAGTAGGAAAAAACAAGAAAGACTTTGTGGCTCCAAATAGAGCATCACATCATACTTGGCCAACAAAGTAAGCCCTTGATGACCGTATGCCGTAGGTACTCACAATTCCTTTCGTCGAGTTTTAGATAATCATTGCACAGCTGGAGTTCCTTCTCCCAAGGGGGGGTTGGGTGATTGAGAAGCACCCAGTCTCGCTGGTGCCAGGCACAATAGCTCTTCGGGTTCTTCATGAGGCATCCTTTGGTCAGGTCCAGTTCATTTTGTAGCCGCTCAGCTAAATCGCTGAAGGCATTTAAAATCATAACTACCACTTTAACTATTTCTTGTAACACTGGTGTTACATAAGGCATAGTAAGCCATTAAACTTATGGTTAAAGTGTTAACACCTCTCATAAGGACTAAACTATATTGAAATTAACATTGGAAAAACTTTGATCAACTGTGACAGGTAAGGTTGTTTGATACAATGGAAGGTCTCAGTTTCAGTCAAGTTGAATCTTTTATTTAATTGAATAAATACATTTACCTGAAGAAAAAACAAAATTATTAAAATTTAGGGTCAAGTGGACACACTTCATACATGGACATGTTCATTATAACACCTTTTATTCCAAAACTAAGAAGGTTTCATGAATTTTACATTGAGATATCAAAAGAGAAAATGGAACCAAATAATAGTAAACCTAAATTGCTATATCGAATGAATCCATGTTTGTTTCCTAGGAAGGTTTTTTGTGCCTGACGTAATTTTTTGACTTCCAATTATTGTTCATAGTGATTGTGAATATCCCGTGACATAGCTGATAAATATGATTGTATTGAAGTGGAATGACAGTGAAAAAATTTCAGTGGCTGCCATTTTTTTGAATTTTTTAGTTTGTAAACAAAAATAGAGGTTCAGTCTCGGTCCATACGTCAACGGCCTTGGCCACGTTGAAACACCGCTTCCCGTATGATCAGCGAAGTTAAGCAACGTTGGGTCTG
>JARUHE010350003.1:0-10110 GCA_031471125.1 Archaeomysis grebnitzkii | reverse complement strand
CAACTTGATTGAATATTAGACGAGGATAAAAAATGTCGGATGAAGAAAATATTTTTTGATATTATTTGTTGTTGTTTTTGTCTTTTTTAAAGAAATCAATAACAATAATAATAATATAATAATACTAACAATATATACCAATTATAATAACTAAATAAACAATGATAAATAATAATATATATAATGATAATAATTAATAAAAACATAGACAATAAATAATGCAATAAGGGCAAAAAAACAATATTAACAATAAAAACAATAACAATTAATGATACTGTATATAGGTATTCAAATAAAAATAAAACTTCATTATTAAAACAACAATGCATAATAATATGTAAAAAATATATTAGGTATAAGTAATAATAATAGATTAATTGAAAACCAATACAACAACAACAACAACACTAATAATAGAAGAATTGAAAAGCTATACAAATTAGCTTATAATAATAGTAATATAATAATTGATAAAGAATACAATACTAATAATGATAATAAAACTAATTATAAATAATACAATACTATCATTAATAAAATAAATGATAAATAATACAACACTATTCATAATATGATAAATGATAACTGACACAATAATAATATTGATAGATAATAATAACATTTATAATTTTTTTATTATTGTTAATGTTTTTATAGGTTGATAGATAAAGATAATAAATATTACAAAACTGTCAAAAATATGCCAGCAATGTAAAATATTTAAACTGTTAAATAATTCAAACATTTTTATTATTCAAATTTATTTTCCATTTTAATTTATGTTTCTATTTGGTTTTATTTATTTCATTTATTTGTTTATTTATTTATTTATAATATAATTAGTTTTATTTATTTATTTATAATCTATTTGGTTTTATGTATTCCATTTATAACGACTCTATTTTTTTTATTCAGTTTTTATTAACGATCCAATTGCTTATGTTTTCTCTGCATCGCTTCACATTATAATAATAACGTATGCATCGTAAGGTATGATGCCAATGTAAGGCGCTTCCTTCCTACCGGGGTAAGCAGGTACAATGCTGGCTATCAGTCTATGGTAACTTCAGTGGGGCTCGAACCCATGTTACAAATAACGATGATTGCTCTAACCAACAAGCCACCAACATAAAAATCATTTTGTTTTTGTTTTTGTTCAATACGTTATGCTTAAAAAATTGGTTGAAGCAGCAAAAAAATAACAAATAAAATTATTTGATAAAAATATAAATTTTTTTTAAATTATTAGAAAAAAAAACATTTTTTATCTATATTCTATTTTCCAAAATTTATTTTTTTCATCTTTATATTCAAATTTTTAAATTTTTTTATAGAATTTACATAAATAATACAATCAAAGATACAATCTTATCGATATATTTTTCCTCTTTGGAATATTTTGAATTCAAAAATATGTTATTTAAATTTATAATTTATATTTAATTTTTATTAAGTTAGCAAAAAAAAAACTGTTTTATTATTTTTATTTAATTATAAACCATATGTGACAGACTACAACTAACTAATACTAATACTGCATTACATTAGCTACAATACCTTGAATCGTATCTAACTGGAACATAACTATTTGTTACAGTAGTTAATAAATTAAATGTTTTTAATTTATGATTTAATAACTCTCTAAGACCGGGATAATAATATCCTTAAGGGTAAAATTAGCAATTGAAATAACCTCTATGCCATAAAAGATAACCTTTGTTTCTTCTACACAAATGCGTGCCACAGAATAAGGATTATTTTTCAATGTTAACTTTAACGTGTTTTAATTATTATGTCAATGGTAACTCGTGAGTCAATGGTAAATCGTGGGTCAATGGTAACTCGTAGGTCAATGGTCAATGGGTCAATGGGTTAAAAAGTTAACTAAAATATGTAAAGAAACTGACAACGGCATCTCATTGGTTGATGAAACACCTTAAATTTTGTTTAAATGTTTAGGTTGTATTGAAATAGTGAATATAGTAAAATTATTGCTCGTAGAAATATAAAAAGTTTTCTAGCTCTACAAAACATATGCGATATTAGCTTTACTATTTAGTGAACAGATTAATGTTTTTAAATGTGTTGATCTTCATGATAGGCTATCATTGATAGCTAACCTGAATTAAACTATTTTTAAATCGGAACTCTTTACTAGGAGTTCGGTTAAGGTATCCATTATATCAGGGCAATGCTTTAGAGCTATACTTGTCACATTCTCCATAGGAATTACCCTTGGAGTGGACAATGTGAAAGCCTAAGGCATTAGCCTGCATTATATGGTAATGTAAATTTTTATTTTATAAACTATTATTAAAATTTAAAAAGTCATCTCATTTCTTACGATTTGTTGATATTGCAGAGACAGATTGACGATTTATTACCATGCTGGTACAACTGTAAAGCTGTAGTTTCACGAACTTTGATATTTCCAATTGCCTAAGTCCAGTGCTTGTTTAGTTTTAGTCAGTCGCCCAGTCAGAAGTAAAACATCATAACGGCTACGCAATTGTACCACAACGGCGTATTTTGGGTGATGGAATGAAATTGTAACTGCTTATAAAAAAATTAAAAATTTCCTTTTGAAAATCTTGGAAAAACTACAGAAACTCACCTAACTTTACCTAACCCAACTCTCTCCTATATTCAGAGTGTAAATATACCATTGAGAGGACATGTAAAAAAATGGAGGACGTACGTTTTCGATTTGCGATAAATAACATGTTATAACTTATTTAATTTTATATTTATTTCAATAAATGAACATATTTCACTATATTAGGTCAATGTTAAGGAGATTCCAAAAATACCTTCACAAATAAAATGATTACCAAATTATTTACTTTTAAATCTTTGACAAACTTAGTGCGGAAATCTATGGTTCACATAGAAAAATAAAAAAACGAAAGTGTTATCTTGCACTTCATACCCACCTTCCATTACTATTAGGCTAGATGGTTTTATCGTCTTTGCACTAGTTTTTATGATTAGATATTTGATTATATATATATACATTATATCTTTTGAATTATTGAGTTTAGATTTATAGTTCTGTTTAGATATTTTAATAATTACAAGGTACGTTTTTTTATCCTTGAGAAAAAAGTTTGAGTAAACGTAATGCAAAACTCTATGGATCACCTAAAAAAAGAAAGAAACAAAACTGTAATTTCACACTTCACGACATTGCAATTAGGCTACATCGTTTGGTCCTTCTTCGCACTAATTGTTATGGTTAGTTATTTCGTTATATTTTTCGAGTTATTACATTTATATTTAAATGTGTTAGTTTAGGTTTGGTTTGGTTAAATGTTATGCTAATTACGTTCAATAGCATGCGAGAGGATGAAACTTTCAACTCCTTACATATTTAAAACTTCAACTCAACCGGATTCAACTTTTATATTCGATGAAAGCACATTAAAATATTTAAAAAAAACATATGTCCTATATGGAAATGCATTTTTGGAATCTCCTTAACCGTAACCCTATATTATAACTTTAATAAAAGTTAATTTTGCAAAGAAATCTATTGGAAAAATTACAAAATTGCGTAGCGTTTATTAAGTTTGACCAGCGTGTGAGACTAAATAGGATAAAGCGGCTACTTATCATTCACCTATTTGACTGTCCTTTAGAATATACGAATTCGATAGAACAAACGTTTCCATTAACCTCAAAAAAAATTGTCCATATCAAGGTGATGGTCACGTTTTTTATGGTTTATTTCTGTCTTTCGGTAAATAGCGAAAAACTTTGAACATTTCTTCTTAGTGCACCAAGGTTTTCACAAGACTGAATTTTAAAATTTATTGTACATAACGACAATCTCGTCGAATAGGAATAACTGATATTCAATAAACGAAAAGAAGAAGAATCAATATGTTGTATTTGCTAACTAAAGTATTTTTATTATTAAATAATATTTACTGACGTTTTCGTTCGGTTATAAGAGCACTTCACCATGCGGAAGACTTTACTAATGTAATTATTCTGTCACAATAACACCCTAAAAATGGCAACAAATAAACTTACATTTACCGTATTGTGTTTATGTTTTGGTTACAATTTAGATGATTTCATTTCATATAGGCTTAGTTATTGCTGGTTTTAATACATAATAATTAATTTTATTTTATTTCATTACTTTTTGTCTACATTTTTCATTAAATTAACTTTTTTACTATTTTGGTTTGATTTATGCATCAATGGGTTATGGATATGAAGTATACATAAATAATCTCTAAGCTGATCTTATGATAAAATAATATTTTCTCACTTTGTAACACTATTTTTAATTGGCATTTCTGATTTTTTGACAGAGAAAATACTTTTGATAATTTTTTTTTCATATTTTGTTTTTATTTATGCATCAATGAATTGGAAATGAAGTATACATAAATAGTCTCTAAGGTGGTTTTTTGAATAAATGTTTTCTCACTTTGTAACACCATTTTTTATTGATATTCCTGATAACTTGTTTGTTTTATAATAATGTTTCATAAAATTTTCAGAACTGAGCAATCATTATGCTTACAATATAATGCAATCGATTTCTTTTTAGGTAATTTTAGGTTTTTGTTATTTTAGGTCAAAATGAAGATAAATAACTTGTAAAATATTTCACATTCAACAAAAGGTTCAAGTTTTCATTTTCTTAATAACTTGTTTATTTTTTAATAATGTTGCATACAATTTTCAGAATTGAACAATCATTATGCTCATTATTCTTACAATAGAGTGCAATCAATTTGTTTTTAAATAATTATATATTTTTTGTTATTTTAGTTTAAAATGAGGAAAATATCTTGTAAAATATTTCACATTCAACAAAGTCGCATACGAATTATTACGATTATAGACAACATTTCAGTTCGATTTGCTGACGACATGTCTCTACGATGTCGTATTCATTTTCGATACGATATCGCGCCAACGATCATAAGAAAATCGTAATAAAGTCACGGCGACGATGTACGATAAGTCGTTTACGATCGCATGCTGCCAGGTCGACATGTTTGTAGGGTGCTTTTAATATAATTAAGTGCTTCTAATAATTTTAAGTTATATTTCAACTATTAGTTCATTTAAACATGGTGAGGCACAATCTAAACCCTTCATATATGTATTAAACACTTTATTTATTTATTTATTTATTTAATTATTAAACACTTTATTTGTTTATTTATTTATGTATTAAACACTTTATTTGGTGTGTATCTGAGTGTTGAGATTTGTTTGTTTGTTGTGGATTTTCTTTAAGGGCAAAACACTATGAACTAGCATCTTGGTTTCGCCCGAGTGTTGAGATAATATCACAAAAGTGATATATTGACCATTAAAAGTTAAAAGTTAAAACTGCCGTTTCAGACAAATTGGACATTAAAGCTTCAAGAAAAGCAAAGTTTATGTTTTGATGAAATTATTAATTTGAATCTACTGTGAAAGTTTAGATTTTTGGTCATTTTCATTATTTAGTCTTAATTTTGGAAGTTTTTATCTCATAAAAGTTGAAAATTACTGAAACGTGTTGAATTTATGAGTTATTCAGCTATTCTAGTATATCTAGTAATTTCAATCATTTTTTTTGTTTAAATCTTACCAGTACTGTCTACTATTTAGTATATTTTTATACAGTTAAATTATGTTTTCGACTAAAATAGACACAAAAATTTGAAAATTAGTCCATAACTAATTTTCAAATACCTTAAAATTCATTATTGTTTTTGAATTTCTAAATAAACTTATCTTTAACATTTTGTTAAATTTATTGGATTATTTTACCCATTTCATGATTTTGGTCATTAATGAAGCTATATGTTACTTTAACAATAATGGGTTTTACGATCCCGATTTTCAAGTTCATACTGACCGGGCTTATTTAGATTACGAAAAACAGTCTGACAAGCTGTATTGAATTATTGTCGTATATTATATTATTATAATATACTTTATAACTATAATATAACATATTGTTATATTATATTTTAATAATATATATTATTATAATATATTATATTTTAATTATATATATTATTATAAGAAATTAAGTTTTTATAAACTATATAGTTATAATAAATTGTATAATTTAATAAATTAAAAAAAATTATTACAACATTATGATTAATAGTAAACGAAAGTGATGAGAAATCCAAAAACCAATGATGTTTAGTTTTTGGATGATCTCTGAATTTGAGGTCATTATTGATCTGGAATATTCAACCGAGATCATCTTTTCAATCTGGATCCCGCCAAGAAACGCACCTGAGCGAAAACCAATGAATTTAACCGCAATTAACTGAGAAACATTTCGTTCAACTTTTAATTGCTTATTTTATTTATTTGTTTTTCTATTTTTATTCTTATCTATTTTATTTATTTTATTCTATTTCTGTTGATTTTTTGCCATTTCTATATCTTTATATATTTTATTTATATATTTTTTTAATGTTTTTTATATATTTTATTTATTTAATTGTCCTTACATTTGATGTTTTGTTGTTTTACTTTTTTCAATTATTTTAATTTTTTATTTTGTTCTTTTATTATTTTTCTTTGCTATTTTATTTGTATTCCCTGCTTTCCTATTTATATTCGCTTTTTTATCAGACGAATTATTTTAAAATATGTACAGTTCATTGTAAGTAGTTAAATTAATGTTTAAATAATTCACCTAAAATCTGTTTTTAACTTACTTGTTTGTATTATTTCTGTTTCGTATGTTGGAAGTGTCAATATTGGTGAGTTAGACGGGCATGAAATTGCTAGAGTCGAAGCTTGAAAAGATGAACATTTTTTCCTCAAGGTAAAATTCATTAAAAAAATATGAATCCCGTTCCACCGAAAAACACATTTGTGTATATGTCAAACAGTCATACATACATACATACATACATACATACATACATACATACATACATACATGCATACATACATACATACATACATACATACAGTCATACATGTATAAAAATATACAAAAGTGTATTCATCTGCTTATCGCAACATGTTTTCCAAATTACATCGCTGAAATAAAATAATTAAATATCCTAAAAAATATTTTAGCTTACATGAGAGTATTTTACAGAGGTAGATCTCTGATAATACTATAGGTAAAAAAGTTAAATTTTGCAAAAGGATATTACTTAACCCTTTAACGTCTGTAGGGACAAATGAGTGACGATTGTAGGGTTTATTTTAATGCAAACTTCATGGCATTGTGAACCTTAGGGTAACTATAATTCAGGCGTTAAAGGGTTAATGGGGTGTAGTATAAATGTATAATTATGGATGATTATGCATGATTATGGCGAAAGAAGAGTTTTAAACTTGTAAGTTTGATAAAGAAAAACAATTTTTCAAGCTTCTATAGATGTTATAGTTATTACCAGAGCTTTGAATCATCAAAAGTGTGTTGGAGTATACGTTAGAAAGATAACATGTGATTAAATCATGATACACTTAAATGAATATCAATTAATTACGTGTTATTCAAAAATACAACTAAAATCCAGACCATTGATCGGTGTAAACTTCAGTAAGGCTAGAAATGTTGAACGAACAGGTTTATACCTGTCCATAGATTGTTCTTAATGAAAAAACATAGGTGACTTTAACCCTTTAACGCCTGTAGGGAAAAAACAGTGACGGTTGTAGGGTTATTTTAACGCTAACTTCATTATATTGTAGACCTTAGGGTAAAAACAATTCAGGCGTTAAAGGATTAAGTTAGCTAACAAGTGGGTGACTAACCAAATGATTTCAACATGAGTGAACCATCGGTCAGGTTTAATGTAAATCCATTAAAATCGAAAGGAATGTAGAGATCAACGTTCATTGTTGTACGATTTGCCAAGGTGGGTTGTGCCGCGCCGTTTATAGACATGTTTCTTGTAGTGTGTATGTATATTTAAACTAAGTTCACTACCTGTTCTTAAGGACTGAGAATCTGTCTTTTTAATCAGGCTTCCTATTAATTTATAGGTATTTATGCTTTTGCGGGCATTAATGTGAAATAAATTTTAAACTGCTATCCTCGGCTGTCCAGGGTTCGCTCTTCAAACCACATGACCAATGAACGATGGTACAGTTGGATAAGGCTTCATTGTTCATGTGGTTTAAAGAGCGAAACCTGGGCGGCCGAGGACAGCAGTCTAAAATGTTGTTCACATTAATGCCCGCAAAGTCATACATTATTGTTCACCAGAGAGTGATTTATCATTTATAGTTATTTGTTTATTCATATGCACATTGACGCCCTATTTTATGACTGAAGGGCTTTAATAAAGTACGATATGTTGTTCTTTATGTAGTTTTATATTGACAATTTGTATAATTTATTGATTTTGTTCCATTTATTTAATTGTTATAACTTCATAACAAAACAAAAACTTTGATTGATCTTATTGCATATCATTTTTATCGTCATATTACAATGTTATACAAAAAATAATTTAAACTCAGTTCTAAGTTAGATTGAAATGTGATAGCATTCGTTCTACTATTACTGACGTTTGATTACTTTAATAGAGAAAAACTTATTGAATAATTATTAAAACAGTTATGAAAAGCATTATTAAAAATGTTGATTCAATAAGTAATCATTCGAACAATTATTAATTATTTTAAAATAAAATTTTGTTATTTATCAAAAAATTAAACAATGAACAATGATGATGAATAATGATAGTGCATAATAATAGCGAATGACGATAGTGAGCAATAATAGTGAATAATGATAGTGCATAATAATAGTGAATGGCGATAGTGCGCAATGATAGTGAAAAATGACAATGAATATTGAATGATAAAATGTTTTTACGATAGTAATACTGAGGTAAGCCGCAGCTTATCTCCATAAAATTGGATGCAATGATGAACAAAAACGTACAAGCCAACTGAAAAAAAATTTACCAAATAAATATTAAAACAATAACATTTGTTTGTTTTAGTCTAACATCATCGTTCCCCATCGAAATAAAACCAAAGCAGCCTCATATCAAAGTTATTTCAGTGCTTGTAATTGCCGACCCCCTAAACTTAACGCTTTAACCGTTTCATGTAACACCGGTGGTACATCAGTCTAATGGCTTACTCCATCTTATGTAACACCAGTGATAAAAATTAAGCTAGTTATGTGTTTGATTACATTATACGGGTAACTATATGATACATTTATACAGGCAAATAGTTGCCTGTATAAATGTATCAAAACATAAACTAACTTGTTTTGTATCACTGATGTTACATAAGATTGAGTAAGCCGTTATTATTATGTATCACCGGTGTTACAAAAAACGGTTAATGTGTTAATATATTTGATCATTTTTAGTTTTTAACTATGTGAATCGCTGACGAGTATTCATTGAATATTATTGGCGCTATGCAAAACTAGTATTTTTATTATTATACATTTAATTTCTCTTAATGTTTCAACCAATTTTATTTATATAGAAATAATTATTGTGATGATGGTAACTAGTTTGTACGGATACGAATGATTTTCAGGCTGTGACAAAACAGCCTCTATAAACTACTGTCGAGTGTTGGGGCGGATGCGGAGGCGGATGCGGATGCAGATGCAGATGCGGAGGTGGATTTTTTAAAGTACTTAGAAAATGTTTGACAATTTTTTTTTAATTATTGTTTTAATTTTTGTTTTTATTTTTATTTTCAAACTTTAGTTACCCAAATATGATAAAAAAAACATTGTTTTTAAATCCTGGTTACCTACAACAGAATTAAGAAAACGTTATTTATTTTTTGTTTTTGTTTTATAGATTTTTTTATTTAACAGGAATGGCTTTATATATAATTTTGAACAATATTGTCCAGAATATTTTTTTGTAAGAACGAATATTTATTGAAATAATAGGTGTTTAAATCTTGGTTAGCTACCACTTAGTAAAATTATGATTTTTTTTTTAAATTTTTGTTTTAATATTTTTTTATTGAACATAAATGGCTTTATATATAATTCTGAACAATATTTTCCAGAATATTTATTTGGAAAATGAATATTTATTGAAATAACAAGCTTATAAATTTTGGTTAGGCACAAGTTATTAGAAATTGGAAAACATGTTTTTTTTTTATTTTATATATATTTAT
>JARUHE010349992.1:0-10110 GCA_031471125.1 Archaeomysis grebnitzkii | reverse complement strand
AAAAAAATTACAATTGTATATTATAAAAATAAGTAATCGCTCGACATTTAAGCTGCATAGCGGTTTTGGCATAACTATTTATTGTTTAAATACATTAAATGATGTGTAACCTATAATTATTATTGATGTTTTAGACGGAAGTCTTGGAATCCTCTAATGCAAGTCAACTCATTCCACATGGAAGTGCGACAACAAATTTCAATGTCGTCACTCAACAAATTCATCAAAGAACTCAAGCGAGCACTACAAATAGGCTTAGGCGAGAACTCTTAGGTCTTTCAGAAGGTATGTAACACTCTGAATTTATTCAGAAATGAATAATATCTTTTTGCTTATAAATTTTATTAGCAATAAGTTATACTGTAAGCAATCGTACTATTAAGGATCTTATATAGGAATTAGATAGTGAAGGAATTGAAAGCTTAAACTGATGGAAAACCAAACAATATTTAAATAGTCATGTACATGGTACACGAGGAAAGTATTTTGAGCATGCAGCCGACATATGGTGCTTCCTCCAAACAAGTGATACACAACGCATTGCAATGACATAACCATTTCGATCTTTCCTTCTCCTAAAACCACCAATAAATTCCACATCTAACATTTAGTTCCATTACCTCCATTTTATTTGTCATATAATGTAGTCCCCTATAACATTTTCCTTCTCTCATGATCATCTCAATAACAATAAGTTGTATGTTGCTTATGTCAGATGAATCTTCTGCTGCTAGAACTTTTCTTTTCTTTTCAACCAAAGAGAATGAACAATTTATTCAAGGTTTTATTATCATTAAAGTTAACACTGCTCTCAGTTAATGTTTATCAAGTTCTAAACTATTTATAAATGTAATTTTTACCATCAACTTTTTCTTCTCCCCAAATGTATGTTTTTTTCTGTGTCTTATTCCTTACATTCACTTATAAGATTTTTAAATTTAAACTTTCACTGATTCATCTATACCTTACAACATTCCTGTTCCTCTCAAGTCTTATACTTTCAGTTTTTTCCAGAGTCTACCAATGAAGTTGGTTATATAAATAGACAAACATCCAAAGAGTCTTCTTCCGATGATTTCCATTCGCAACTATTGACCGAGGAACAAAGACGAGACAAATTGGTGGAAGACATGGTTGCCATGACCAGAGAATGGAAGGAACAGTCGAAAGTCGCCAATAAGATCATCCGCAAAGATGTTGAAGTGATTACATTAATAAGTTTCGTCTTTTTTCCAAATGACCCTTTCCTTCTATATACTATTGCTTATTTACATCTGTTTAGTTTCTTGTATTTCTATTTGTTTATCATTAAGAAAATTAAATTAATTAAAGTTTCATCGTGCTTTTAAGTGAACCTTTCCTTCTATATACGGTTGCCTATTTACATCTGTTTAATTTTTTGTATTTGTTTATCATTAATAAATTTAATATTGCTATGGTAATGTTATGTAAGATTTTAAATCATTGTTACTCCCTTCTTTTGCACAGGTTTTGGGTAAGTCATCAAAGATTGCGGATATCAACGAAACTCATCTGAAGACTGAATCGAACCGAATTGCAGAATACAACAAAAGGACTTGCAATTGCTGGATATGGTTGATGATTTTGTTCATTTGCTTTACTTTTATTAGTAAGTGTCAAGTTCTCGATTTATCACATGATGAGTACAGAATATTTAGAGGTATATTTCTGCTTTGTATGAAATGTTCTAGCACTAAAAAGTTTCTAATTTAGTTTCAATTTGTTTTGGAAATAAATTTTATGTTTATCATCCATAATAGTTTATAAATAATGATAAATCTGATCAAAGAAAATGTTATCTTTATATCTGATGTACAATCTTAAAGCTAAATGTAAAAACATGAATTCACATTCTTTCATTGGCTTTGTTCTCCTTTGTTTTGACGTAATGAATCTTCTGTATACATTTGGTCGATAATTGATATAAAAATATTATTTATTTTCAGATATTAGAGAGTTTATAAACCGCTGGAAAATCCTAGTGAAAATATAATTATATTACTTCGTTTATTTGTGTTTTCTGTTAAAAATAAAGTTTTTAATGACCACTTTTACATTTCAGGTATGGTTCTCTTTATTAGAATCTTTCCTAGAAGGACATAGAAAGAATATTTGTTTTTATATGAAAAAATATATTTTGTTTAAGAACTGCGATTCATTTTCCATGAAGTGTTTACAGTTTTGAGGCTTCAAAATATATACCAGCAAAACATCAGTTATAATAATGCAAAAAGACTGCATTCACGCTATTTTACACAGGGAGTCCCTTAAAATGCTTTAGAATATAAACAGGTTTTTAATTTTGATTTGAAAACTGACAGTGGTTCTAATGACTTCACTATATGGGGATGAATTGGCAAAGGATCTTGATCCAGTTTTTGTTTTAATTCTAGGTATTACTAATTTATTGCCGTGAGTTGAATGAAGGTTCCTTGTAGGCACATATTTTTCAATTATATTACACAATAGATGGGGCTTTATCGTGTAGACATTTGTAAGTTTCTAACAGAATTCTAAATTTTATTGGGAGCCAATGAACACCACTCAATACAGGAGTTGTATGAATAAACCTAGAGGAGTTTGTAATTAATCAGGCTGTGTTATTTTGAGTTATTTGTAGTTTGTTTATTTGATAATTAGGCAAGCTATGGAATAAGCTGTTACAAAAATCTATATTAGATGTAGTAAAATAGTGGATTATAGATTCAAGAATTTGTTTATTTAGATGTTTTTTAATTTGTCGAATCTTTGTTAGTTGTAAATAGGACTTACTCTTGAGATTATTTATATGTTTATTAAAAGGAAGGATGCTGTCAAAGAGTGCTCCTAAATTACGAGCTTGAAGGGATGGATGTATGTGCCAATTTTATATTTAAATTGAAAAATTTAAGGAGTTTATTTTCATGTTTCACAGTTTTAATTTTGTTTTCAAGGTGCATGTTTATCAATGATTGTTTTGATTGCTATGATAAAAATTAACCATATCAACTGCAAGGATGTTCATGTCAATAGTAAATAGAGGCGAATTCAGCGATGCATCTCTGAATTGATGTCCATTAATATTTTAAGTTTTCGGAATTTTATTTGTTTATGCATGCATTTCGCATATAGATAAGAATGTTGGTTAACTGTCAGACAGTGATCAGATACAAATACAGATGGCTCAGTGTTTTCTACTATAAGGGGATCCAATTTCCATGTTAAAATCAAATCAAGTGTATGGTCACATTCGTGAGTAGCATAAGTAATCGAGTTTTTAAATCTGAATGAATCCAAGATGTCTTCAAGCTTTTTAGAGTCTGGATCATCTACAATGTCTTAAGTGAATTTTGAAATCCCCACCAACTAATAATTTATTGGGGGTTATAATTACAGTATTCAAAAGATTGCTGTATTTATCAAAAAATGTAGTCATAGATGCAAGGTTTTGCCGGGAGTATGGTGGCCCCCGTATATCACCAGTCTTTCGAATATTTTTGCTTCTATTGTTATTTGCCAATAAGAATATTCAAATGAGGTAAGGATGTTGCTATTTATTAATTTCACTTTGAATGATTTACGACAGACTAGTGCCGTACCACCCCCTCTTCTACCTGGGCGAGTGTAGTCCATAAATGTATATCAATCGGGTGTTGCCTCAGCACGCAACACATCATCTGCATCTTCAAGCCTTGTTTCAGTTATTAAACATATATCAGCATCGGAATTATGAATCGTTTCATTGGTTAATAGTTTTATTACGAATGGATTGACAATTCATGCAACTAACAATGAGGTTATTAGTGAGCTTGTCATTTCTTCTATTAATTGGTATACACTTTTAATTAGACTGGTTACACGTCGGACGAAGGTAAACGTTATCAAAATAAGAACAATCAGGATTCAGTTGCATTTCATTATCTAGAATATGAGTAGGTGTCGAAACAGTAAGATTGGAATAATCTATATGATGCATTTTAACTTCATCAAACAATCCATCATCGTTATCAGGCTCACCCAACCAAGTAGGTCTTCTTTTCAATGCAAATTATGTTGTATTCAACTTGCAACAAAAAATATTCAGGGATGAATAGGTTAAAAAAATTTCAACTTTATAAGTGGTCAATAAAATCCATAGAAAGTTAGAATATATAAAATAGGTTTTAGGGCAACAATATATAATGTAATTCCGTAAATATAATGTTATCAGCAGTTCTCTCTACAATTAAAACAATGCTTATTAACATACAATTAAGTAATTTATACTCAACTTATCAAAATTATGTTTATTGTTTTGTTCGTTTATAAAGGTTGTCCATCTCATACCTTCAAAAAAACTTAGATATGAATACTAACGGAAACATTTAATTGACTGATTGAATTTTGTAAAAATTAATGTGTCTTGTTTAATATTATGTATACCAAATTGTTAGTATGCTATGTACAGAATAACATTTAAATTAACTATTTTATGGTAAATACACAGGATAACATTTTATAATGTATGAATGTTAATTCTTTCAATATAAGCAGCATGCCACCCCTGGGTCGGACTTTCAACTGCCGAGGCACCAAGCTATATGAAATTTGAGGCCCTTTTTTTTGCCCAATTAGTGTTAAAATAACGAGATATTTTTAAAATGCGGCTTCTGATGGGGTGTGGCCCTAAGCTATAGCTTATTTAGCCTATAGGTAAGTTCAGCAAGCACTGGCCAGCCCACATTATCAACTTGAAAATACATGCATGTCTAGTGTTGCTAAGCAACTTTGGTCAGAATAATGATAATTGCAATGATAAATGCTACAGAGTGCTATTGTTACATGAATTACAATTTTGATTCCTCACATACTGCAACCATTTGATACTGCCATTTATTTTGAAAAGAGGCCAATTTATATTCACACCTTTCGTCATATCAATAAACAAAAAAAGTTTTCCTAAGTGCAGCATAAACATGCCTCCTTTGTCCACATTTACTTAT
This sequence comes from Archaeomysis grebnitzkii, assembly GCA_031471125.1. Lineage (NCBI taxonomy): Eukaryota > Metazoa > Arthropoda > Malacostraca > Mysida > Mysidae > Archaeomysis > Archaeomysis grebnitzkii. The sequence goes on along the minus strand of JARUHE010349992.1, from coordinate 5,128 downwards.
GGAAAGTTATATGTAGCTATTCGTATCCAATTAGGGATAAAAAATGTCAAAATGAAGGATTATGAAAAATATTGTATTCAAGAAAATTGTTTGAATATTGATATGATGCATATGTTAAATGTACCAACATGCCTTTGCGAAGTGTACATAGGATATGCAAATATATTATCAAACTTTATATTTTTTGTTTATCATATAACACTTAATGTAAATATGTTATTCTAAACATAGCATTGCCTTTTTATTATTGGTTGGTCAACATCAGTTCCCATTGCCAACTATATGTACATCCCTTCATGTTATAATTTTGTCAGCTGAGAAGCCTACTAAACAACTTTTTTACTTCTGTCTTAAAGTAGCTGCATACCTGGGCTCTATAAGAAGTAAGCAATTTTTTTCACAGTAAATATCCAAAGTAAAAAAATTAGTTTGTTAATACTGAAACAATGATTGTCACCAACCATTTTGATAGGCAAGAATATTTACTTGGACGGATTTCATTTAATTAATAACATTATAGCTATCTTACTTCTTACATAGGTTAATGAAATAAGACCAAAGGATATGTTATGTATTGGAATCCATGGTTTCTTTGATCCATGCCAGGTGGCCGGAAACTCTTTCATGTATGTCTGGTAGAATCAGATTACATTGAGACGAAATACTTATTATTCCCACTTGGAACCAAATTTCCCCTCTTTTCACAATGACCGGTCCACCACTGTCACCCTGGAACATTTTAATTGTCTTATTTAAAAATATGGTAGCGAGACATCTTTGACAACTTACTACTCTCTGCCAGTATCTTTTTTGGGAGGAAATCAATGTAGCCTAAATATTCAGATGATTGAGTAAGATTGTGGGGATCATAAGACAGAAACAATTGAATGTATTTGTAGTTGGCAGATTAGTGAGGTTTTGTTGTCCAATATGCTTAGTAAATGTTTAGATGAAGTCTAAAAGATCTAGGTGGTGTTTAAAACTGAGGTTGTTTAGGTGTACTAAAGTATACCTGAGTATTGTGCTTTCAGAGAAATCTATTTCAGATATTTATTGTCCTATAATTTTGTTCCGTTGTGTTTACAATTACAATATGTATGGGTTAATAGTTAGGTATCCCTAGTTAAGTACCTATGTCCATACCTGGTCCGAATCTTTTTAGAGTATTTTCTTTAAGTTTCAATACTTCTTGCCGCAACTATATTATCATCAAGTGAATTCCAAACATTGATGAGATAATTTGTAAAAAACAAAGATCTAGTTCTTAGTCTGGCGTGTGTACTGTCATGCATACGTAGATTTTCAGGCCAAGAGTTGTGATTTTTGACCAAGGTGATGTGTGGGTGAATGTTTGGTTGATATCTGTCTAGTATCACAAGGGCAATTGTACATTTGGTTGAAGATGTTTATATTATGTTTGTTCGGAGTCAATATTCAACAGTATGTTTATAATTTTGTAACCTGTTTTTTTACGTTAACAAATACCGACTTACAAAGCAAGAGCCTTTATCAGTTGTTGAAGTGCAAATGTGATTCTCAGTTATTGTTTGGTTTTCGCCACAAACCGTGTTGGTAATTAATCCCACCGTCGCTTCTCTCAACGTAGTCGGGCTTAACGTGTCCTCTGAAATTAGATCGATTGTTGAGGAGTTTCCATAAGAATTAAACACCAAGTGATTGGCTTCCATAAGAATTAAACACCAAGTGATTGGCTTCCATAAGAATTAAACACCAAGTGATTGGCTTTTACGTTTGAAAAAATAAAGTTAACTAATATTAGAAATATATTTGCTTGCGCTGGTGGTTGTAAACTTGAGGGGTGTATTCTAGAAAAGAAGATATCTCTTTGTTTCAATCTCTTAAGTTAAACTAAAATTTAAATGATAACTCTTAACTAAAAAATACTTAGATATGACAAATAATCAAAATACTTGAACATAAATTAGAAACATTCTATATAGGAAAAATCTAAACAAAATTTAGTTTATGAAATAAAATGAAATGTTAAGAAGGAAAATTTTATTTATGAAAATAGGAAAAGATAACAATGATAATAAATAAACTGACCAATATTTTCTCTCCCCCATCCTGCAATAACAGCTGACGATTCATTGGGTGTTTCCTTGGCGGATGCCAAACAAATTGGTCTGACGTTTGAGTTGAATTGTAAAATAGAATTCAATTTTATTAATGCCAAATCAAAGTCCTGAAAAAGAAGTACATTGAAATTCTTCATACCAACTGTTCACTTTATTTTTGCTTTTAGGTTTTAATACAAAAAACTAGTCAACCAGACTACTTCTATTTAGATGGAACGTATTTAAAAGCTTATTAATGCCAGGCAAAATGATAGTTTTTCTCATTTTTTAATAGTCAAAATTGCTGTCCAGATACGGACAACTTTTGGGCCATCTGTAGAGGAGCTAAAATGATCTTCTAAGCGCCAAGATCGACGAAAATATAGAGGTTGTGATTAGCAAGATTCATTTCAGGTCGTCTGACACCATAATATCGCAATCTAGACGGTAACACCGATAGTTGAGACTGCAGGGCGTAAATCGGGAAAAGGAGGCACTTTTCAGAACCTCACTCGTTGAATATTTCGTTGTTGTTTTAATAATTTTATATATAATAATAATAATAATTACAGCTTTTATATAGCGCCAACCCTATTTAATACTCGTCAGCGTTTCACATAGGCCTTATTACTATTACCCACATACAGTGATGTGTACCCTAAGGATGGCGCTTCCTTCAAGCCGGGGTAAGCTTAGCATATGAGATTTTAAGAGAATACAGCCACGTTCAAATTCTCAATGAAATAGCCTTAGAGCGGGTTCGAACCGGCGCCAATGAGATTTGCTTATGCAGCATTTATCTCCAGGCAGCGTTCGTATCGACTAGGCTACCATCTCTCATATATTTTGATATTCTAAGAAACTTTTATTCCCTACTAATTAGTGCGTAAATGATTTATGAAGGTTTCTTTTAGAATGTGAGGCACTCATTATCACAAAATAGCGATAGATTTACGCTCTGGTTGAGAGAAGCATGAATATTGAAAATTACGAAATGTTAGTTTTATTATTATTTATATGGAAGTTGCTAATAAACCAGTAAATTGTTTTTGTTATATTAATACTTTGGTACTTATCAGTCTGACAGTGTGATAGAAACAAAAAACTTCTGCTGAATTTCAATTTAACTCGATAATTTACAGTTTTATGTGCACATTCGTAATTTTATAAAGTTTAGTCGTTGCATTGGTGCCTTTTGCAACGTAAACAGTACACGGCTGATGATCACCAGCTATACACACCATTCAAGTTATTATCATTAAAGTAATTTGAAAATCCATTCTATCTCTAGAAACATGTATCATAAATATTAGATCTCTTTTACTTCACCACAATCTCAAACTAAACGACACAAAACGTAAATAATTATTATTAGATCAGGGCAACAATTAAAACCATGCCAATACTATATCTATAACTGTTGGTCCACAATAGATAACATCAAAACCAACTGTTAAAAACCCCTAAGAGTAATATTCGACACGAAAATGACTTGAAAATTTCATATTAAACAAGTTAGTATTATAATAACATTATAAGCTATATATAAGCATTCCTAGAGTTAGAAACAAGTTTGGTAGTCGCTTCTTTTCATATTCATCTCCTCCAGTCTGGAGTAGTCTACCAGAAGAGACTGGAGCAATAACGCCACTTCCTCAAATTTAAAAAAAACTGACACATTTATACACGAAAGCATTTTCAATATGACTTTTTTTAGCTTGTTTTTTGTTTTGTAAATTGTATAAGGCACCGTAAAGTGGAACATTTTACATAGGGGCGCAATTCAAGTTCTATATTATTATTAAACAAAAACTGGTAAAAACAATCAAGCGTGCAGTTTGGTGTCCAGGCTTGTCCGTTTAAGATGGGGATCCCAGGCGGTATTTTAACGATCCTGGGCTCGATCCTGTGACGTATCAAAACGTACCTTGAAATATACTTACAAAGGTATAATGAAATATAATCGTAGCATAATTTTAAATACATGAAAGACGATGGCCTAGTGCAGTGATGGGAAAATTATGGGATTTTATCCGATACGGTAGTCAAGGCTGGTGTAAAGCTGACGGAGTTTTTAACATCGCTCTTTTAATAGTAGGCAAAAAACAAAGCCTATATCATAGTGTGAGGAGTTTAAACTAAAAGTATGTTGAACTTTGTCTTTAAATACTACAAGGAAATATATATGTGGAATTGTCGTAACTTTGTTGCGTCAAAGAAACACAGATATTTCAAAAATTGTGTTAGTAACAACGGATAGTCTCACAACATGGTCGACCGTAATGTTGGATTTGTAAAGAAGTAGTTGGTTATCCCATTTCACCTTTCAAGATGTATTGTGTGCTAAAGTTTGGTTATAAAAACTCAATGATGCGATATCAATCGTCACTAAGGTAGATAACCTGACATCAGCACAAACATTGCATAAAAGTGAATTTAGCCTATTCTTAACCTAAGTAGACTTATGATGGATTGTTAATGTACAATAATGTACGTTGGCTTAGTAGGGGAAAAGTTCTTGAATGATTTGTCGAGTGCATAAAAGAGACAAAGTTCTTTCTAAACACGAAAAATAATAAAGACTTTCCTAAACTAGGTGATGTTGCCTGGCTCAATAGGTTAATATTTTTTACTGATCTGTCAATGCATTTAAATGAATTAAATGTTAAGCTATAAGGATATAGTAAAAGTATTGATATTGTGTTTGGGTTTATCATAGCTTTTGAAAGTACCCTGCAAACATTTTGGCCCAAAAAGTGTACGAAATTAAATTTTATAGTTATTGTTGTTATATATATTTCATTATTATTATTTATTTTCATTACTATTATTCATTATTTTATCTATTTTTAAACTTGATTTGATATTTATTAATGTTAATTAGATTTTCATTTTTTTCTGACTTCACCAAGGATCGAACTTGGATCTTCACGTGTCGCGAGTTTACACTCTACGCGCTTGACCACGGAGGAACTTCAGACTAAAAAAATTTTAAACGTAATCTTTCGTATTTTTGCGATTATTTGATTTTTTATATTTCAAGCATTTTG
>JARUHE010349981.1:0-10111 GCA_031471125.1 Archaeomysis grebnitzkii | reverse complement strand
TAAATTAAAGCTAACAAAGACTAACAAAACAAATTAAGGCTAACAAAGGTTAACAAAACAAATTAAGGCTAACAAAGACTAACAAAAAAAAGTAAGGCTAACAAAGACTAACCAAATAAATTAAAGCTAACAAAGACTAACAAAACAAATTAAGGCTAACAAAGGTTAACAAAACAAATTAAGGCTAACAAAGGTTCACAAAACAAATTAAGGCTAACAAAGACTAACAAGTTAAACATAAAAAATATAAAAAATTCAGAGCTTATTAATTGCATTAAATTAATCATTTCATTAAGAAGTTCCTTCAACAAAGATTTCATGTTGAGCAAATATATACATTTCATTAGTTTCTGTTTTTACATTCATTAGATGCAATTAATTAATTCTCTTTTATTTCTTCTTATTCGCGCTTTATCATAATTATTCTCGTTTTATGTCTCCTTCTTCACTATTTATCTTAATTATTATCGTTTTATAGTTCCTTCTTTACTCTTTATTTTGGTTATTCTTGTTTTCTTTCTCCTTCTTCACTCTGTATCTTAATTATTCATTTTTTGATTTCTCCTTTTTACTCTATGTCTTTATTATTCTGATTTGTTCTCTCCTTTTTACTCTGTTTTAATTATTTCCTTTTCTATCTCCTTCTTTACTCTATGTCTTAATTGTTTTTTTTATTTCTCCTTTGTACTCTTTATTATATATATATCGACAATAGCACAAGTGAGGTAAACTCCATGTTGTTTGAATGTGGGTTGCCTCACTTGTGCTATTGTCAATCCAATTGTGTTCCACTTGCTTTCTCCTGCTTTAATCTTTATCGTCACTATTCCCTTTTGACGCGTGTCTCATTACAGTGTATCTTACGCTTAACTGGCATGAGATGTATGTATATACACATGGTTATGCGAGTGTACATGATATGTACACTGATACATGATATGTTTGTATATACACATGGATATGCGAGTGTACATGATATGTACACTGATACATGAGATGTATGTATATACACATGGCTATGCGAGTGTACATGATATGTATGTATATACACATGGTTATGCGAATTTACATGATATGTACACTGATACATGATATGTACATGATATGTACACTGATACATGATATGTACATGATATGTACACTGATACATGATATGTACATGATATGTATGTATATACACATGATTATGCGAGTGTACATGCGTTTATACCTATGTTGTTCGCGTTTGTCTATATGTAAACATAAGTTTTAATTTTTCTATGTATGTATGTTCATTTTCATTTGTTTATGTATTTACGTATTTCATATGTTTATGTATGTTTGCATGTGTTTTGTGTCTGTGTTAGCTTGTTTGTGTTTTTATTTATTTTGTTGGTAAGTATAATTCCATTAATGGTAGTTAATAATAATTATTAATAATAAATAATTAATAATAATAATAATTAATAATAATTAATAGTTTAATGAAACCTTTTACACAGTTTTGTACGTTGGAACATTCAATAAAAAACGGTGAATCACATTACTAAGCTTCACTGGATCTGCATCCGTAACTTACTCAGATGCAGTTAGCGTTGTCCATTCCTGTAGATCGCTTGGCCCCTCCCAGCACCACGGAGTGCTTTGTAGTTAAGAATGACGTCATTCCAGCAACACCCAATAAATAGTTCTGCACGGGACCAGCTAACTAAATGAGCTCAACGACACACCTTAGCACCGTGTTCAAATGACCTAAAATTGTGGCCAAAAACATGTTTTCCTCAATTTGGCTAAAATTATATTGGCTTGCATGATGTATAAATTATAAAATAATTATAGAAATAATATTTAAATATAACTATAAATCTAAACTTGATAATTTAATATGTAATTATTAAAACATTTAAATACAGTTATAAATCTAAACTTAATAGTTTAATATGTAATTATTAAAACATTTAAATACAATTATAAATCTAAACTTAATAATTTAATATGTAATTATTAAAACATTTAAATATAATTATAAATCTAAACTTAATAAATTAATATGTAATTATTAAAACATTTAAATATAATTATAAATCTAAACTTAATAGTTTAATATGTAATTATTAAAACATTTAAATATATTTAATTATAAATCTAAACTTAATAATCAAATATCTAAATATAGACTAGTGAGACGACGAACCAAACCTTGTAGCCTATTTGTATTGGCGGGAAGCGCGAAATAAAAGTTTTGTTTATCTATTCTCCTTCGTGAACCCTAGATCTACGCAAAAAGTTTATTCAACATTTTTTGTCAAGGATAATAACAAACAATTTGGTAATTATTTTATTTGCGTACGTGATTTTTTCTGCCTAGCCCTTACTTAAGCTTAGGTGAGCAACTTATAATCAACTTATTCGACAAGAAAACTTTTAGAATTATAAAACATTTATTTAATCAAATAAAAATTAAATGTATAAATATTAAGTTTTAGATTGAAAACAATTATATGCCACTGAAAATAAATGTGAAATCAATTTTTTAAAAGCTATAACAATCAGAAATACAATTTTTGAAATGAGACTGCTTTTAACATTATGAAGTTCATAATAGTTTGTTGGGAAATCTTGGGTGATGAAAATAATTGTATTATTTTATGTATAGCCTAAAGTAACTTTTCAAAACAAAATTGTATTGTATAAGCTGTGGCTGTATAAAGGAAGTTTTGATATAATTTTTTTAAAAGTCGTTTTTTTCAGGTAAATATAAAGAATTTAACATAATTGTCGATATTAGAAAAACAATTGTTTACTAACCTCCTTCCTTCTATTTTCGATATGTCCTCTATGACAGCTTATTGGCCCCTAAAACTAATCTGATGTTCCAATGTTAAGTAAGTAAAATTCAATGTTGTTTTATTTGACGAAAAACTTCAAAATGTTACCAATTATCTGTAATAAAAATTGCACAAGTTTGAACAGCTTTCAAGTCAATAGCCATAGCATAATGAGAAATGAAGATGTTATTTGTCCCCACACTTGTCTAAGACAAGTTATAACAAGATTTCACAAGTTTTGACTCTTTTAAAGTTTGGATTAATCACCACCTTTTAAGATCATTTGAATCACTGTGCTGAGTGCCCCCGAGCAAACAAGTCGCACTGCCACACAGCAAGACCGGAAGAACGAGAGCACCAAAGATCCTTCTGCACACACATCGATATTCCCAATTACAGTAAAACTCCTGAAACGTAGACCGAAAAGTTTATATGTTACAGAAAAAATCTCCGTTCAAGGCATACCGATTTAACACCGTTACCTATACCTTTCTGTCACGTTTTCTTTGTATACATAGAAATGATGTGGACGTTTTAGTACTTCTCCGTTTCATGATTCAACATTTTAGGAACATTCTAAGTTTTATTATTGTACGTTTCAGGATTTTTACTGTACTACGATAAAGTGAATTCATCACTGCAATGGCCAATCTCAGACGTCTATTGATCTCTAAGCTGGATTCTCCATCATTGCCTACCGGAATACCCACATAAACAAAATTATCCGAAAGCTCACTTCTCTCGCCTCGCACTCGAAATGTCGAAGAGAGTTCGATGTCCACACCCAACACGTTACCTAAAAACAGTCTTATGTGTTTATTTTTTAAAACGAAACTGTTAATGGTTGCAGTCGACGATTGTTTGCTTAGTAATGCGCAATACTGTCTAGCATTGCACAAAAACGAGGTAATGTTGTGTATTACTAGATAGTATTGTGCAATGCTAGACACAGCTACACTCATCGACTGCAACTATTTCACAAAAGGTATAATAATACAGATAAATTAAACTGTTAAACGACGTTCCTCATACCTCAAAAAAAGCTCAAAAAATACTTAAATCTCTTGTTAAATGACAGGTTGTAATTATTACAACTTTTTCACAGAACCTAAACCGCGTTTTTAAACACATATACCGAGTTTTTATTTGTGTTATTACTGTTACTAACAATTACTGTTATTATTTTTATTAATTTTTAGTTCTTGTTTTAATAGTATTATTATTAATTTTTCATACTTGTTTTAATATTATTATTATTATTATTATTGTTTTAATATTATTATTATTATTATTATTATTATTATTAATAATTGTATTACTATTGTGTTACTATTGTTATTTTTGTTTGTACTGTTATTATTGTTGTTACTGCTTTCAATACTATTAGTATGGGTATATTGTTATCGCCATCAGTATTATTGTTTTTATTATTACTATTGTAAGCAGAGTTGATATACACATGTACAGTCTCAGAAAAAAGATATTCCTCAGTGAAAAACTTACAATTGAGAAAGGTATGTATTTTTTGATGCCAGATAATTGTTATATAATATGTTGCATTTTATGTATTTCACGATATTATACATAGGCTTTATATATGCTACAATACAAATAAATAGTTTATTTATATGTATGTATGTATATTTATATAGATATAAATAAAGTATCTATTACATTATTCAACAGTTAAATATTTGCCATTTTTTCTTATTTGGTAAATAATTGAGGCTTTATTTTTGCAAACTTTATGCTGATGACATATTCAATTGCTAGAAATAAAAAGTTTTTACAAGATAAATCTAGCTTTACAGTAGATCAGACACATTATTTTGTTTATGTTTGAACAATAGTGTACATTTGTTGTTCATTATCAAGTTTTCTGTACCTAATAGTAAATCGGGAAAGTTTACAGTACTTTATAGTACATGACCGTACTTATACTACTACACTACCGTACTTATAGTACATTACAGTACTTATAGTTCACTACCGTACATTTAGTATATTACAGTACTTATAATACGATACCGTAGTTATATTACATTACCGTACTTATAGTACATTACTGTAGCCTTTATAGTTTATTGATATACTGTGTAGTACATTACCGCACTTTATTATAAATATTGTACATTATAGCATGATAACTTATATGTTTTACTTTATAGTACTTTTACAAAGTTATATAAATACTTTTCTCGAGATCTAGCGAGTGTTTCTAAAACTAGAAACACATTCAGTAATGTCAATATAAATTGAATGCAAAAGTTAAATTATATTTCTTATCTTCCAGGCTGTGACTTTTGATGATGTGAATACCATTATCATTTCAAATGGGAGATAGTTTTATAAAAATAGGAAATCTAAAGTTTTTAGAAAATTGCTAAAAATGTTTTTTAAGGTATTTAAATTTTTGAATTCGTTTGATAATCTTATTTTGTGAATTCAATTTAACTTTCAAAAATTGTTTTTAAGTTTCTTAATCAAAAGTAAATTTGATAGCCGGGTGGAACTATACATTAATTATAATTTATGTTTAACAGTTTTTTTAACCCTTTGACGCATGTAGGGACAAAATAATGACGATTGTATGGTTAATTTCAATGCAAAGTGCATTGTATTGTAGACTTTAAGGTGTTAAAAAGTTTAAAATAAATTTTAATAATAGTTATGATTATTTTTCTCTTGTTTTTTAGGTTTATCAATATTTATGCAAAACAAAATTGGGGTTTTCAAGTATTTCAATCTTTGTCTTCAACTCCAATTGTTTTTGCAGGAACAAGTTTACAATACTTGGTTTAATACCAAAATAAATTAAAAATATAATTCGTAAGTTTCATTATATAAATTAATTTGACTGTACAACATTTTTTAATCATTACAATTCGACATGAATTTTTTTAGAACTGAACAATTTATCTCATAAGGACTAAAAGACATTCAAATTAACATTAAAAAGAACCTTTATTGAGTGTAAACGGGTGTTATTGTTAAGTTTGGCAGGGTTAAGCTATTCCACCTCAAAACTAATTCATTAATACTTTAAAATGAACGATTAAAGCTCTACATTAAACCATTCAAGCTCTACATTGAACCATTAAAGCTCTAGATTCAACCACTAAAGTTTTGCATTAAACCATTAAAGCTCTACATTAAACCATTAAAGCTCTACATTGAGCCACTACAGTTTGACATTGAACCATTAAAGTTCTGGATTGAACCATTGAAGCTATACATTGAGCCATCGAAGCTTAACATTGAACCATTAAAACTCTACAATAAACCATTCAAACTCTACAATGAACGATTAAAACTCTACAATGAACCAACAAGGCTCTACAATGAACCATTAAAACTCTACAATTAACGATTAAAACTCTACAATGAACCAACAAGGCTCTACAATGAACCATTAAAACTCTACAATGAACGATTAAAACTCTACAATGAACCAACAAGGCTCTACAATGAACCATTAAAACTCTACAATGAACGATTAAATATCTACATTGAACCATTAAATCTCTACAATGAATCAATAAAACCCCACATTGAATCATTAATTCTCTACAATGAATCATAATTGTAGTTCAACATTGAATCATTATTTTAGTTCAACAATAATTGCTCCACATTTAAAAACTGCGATGTTTGAAACAAATGAGCAAATTGTTTGAATGTATTTCAAATAAAGATAATTCAATTATTATATCCATTTGTTTCATTATCTTCAATTGAATATGAAAACCAACATTAATTGATTGTATTTGTATCTAAATATGTTTTAATCATATTTGTTAGATTTAAATCAGTTTTCAATCCAATTTGTGTTTGATGTTTCTTTTGATAATATAACAATATCAACAATGATAACTCGAAATAACGTGAATATTGTTTTATATTTTTGCTGGTTTAAATATGAAGGACTTTTTTAATTGTACGTATGTGTGTGTGTGTCTATATATGTAAGCTAGGACAATAAAAACAAAAACAAACCTATGTTTTAATCATAATTCATCACTTTTAAAGATCAATTGTGATTTATTATTTTGTTTTCATTATTTTTAATTACTATACATCATTATATGATTACCAGCCTTTGTTGATCATTGATTAAATTGCCGGTAACAATAAATAATAATTAAATTACCTTTATTTCCATCTATATGGCAGTAATTTGTTTTCTGATAATTAGTCATGGTTTTATTTTACGATCATAATAATTGTGTTTTCAATTAATAAAATTTAGATAATTACACTAGAATCAATAGTTATAGTAATATCATAAATTACATCATCTTAGTCTTCCAACCTGTCGGCAAACAATTGTATGTGTTTGTGTAATTGAAAAAATATTAATTGTAAAACATTTACAATCATTCATCTTTACTATCTCCATGATTTTGTGACAAAAAATAGATCCACAAATTTTCATCCAGACACCTGACGATAACATATTTATACTTTTCCTTAGAAATTGTAACTGAATTACATAGTAAACTAAATATATTATGTATTTTTGTAATTTTTAAATATTATACAGACATATAGTTGAATTTAAATTTAAAAAAGTGGTATTATAATTTGTCTTGTTAGTGGCAGAAAGTTAGCTGTCCGATTATACCATTGTAAGGAGCGGGAAGTTGTTTTGTTGAGCCTTTCTCTGAAGTAGTTGATAAGACCTTTGCAGTTTCAAAAGATAATTCATAAATATAAAAATGTAACTATTAAAGCCGGAAAAAAAGTAAAAAACTTTATTGCAGGAAATTAAGAATGTTCTATATACATTATTGGTGCCATTGAAGGATTTGTTAGAGCCATGTATTGTGCCAGGCAGTGGTATTTTACATTGTATCTATATAGTGGCAGAGAGTTAGCTGTCCATTTATGCCATTGTATGACACGGGAGGGTTTTCTACTAAAAGACATCTAAATTGTATATATGATTAATATGTAAATTTTATAAAACAGACAACGCTTGTAAAGATTAAATAGTTCCTGACGAGAGGAAGACCCTCGAAATGCATTGAGCTTATGTTGTCTTTATATATCGTGTTGTTTATTAAACTAAATGTTGATATTTTAAATTAGAACTAGCTGAAGAAACTTAAGATATATATATATATATATAAATATAAATGTATTTTACTATGTATATATATACAAACATATAAAGACCAATCAGGGATACCGTGAATATTAAATTTAGAAATATTATTACTATTCATTAGAATATTTATAATTCACTTAACATAAATTATCAGAAATGAAAAATACTTTGAATTATTAAAAAAAAATTGTTCTAATAATACTACTTCGATTGAATTTTAAAAAAATGCACTTTCTTAATTTATCTAATTTCAATGCAAATTTATTTAACGTATAGGCACACATGCAAGGTAAATTTTTAAAGGTTAGGCAAGTAATCAAAAATTTTATTTACATTTGTCTGTAAAATTTAAAATTAATTATTTTAAATTCGTACTGCTATAAATTTACAACTTTTATAATTTATTATTTACAATATAATATAAAAATAGTTTAAGTAACTATAAATCAACAAATATAGCTTTATGTGTAAGTAAAAATTATGTCAACAACGATGCTATGAAATAATATTATAAACAAAAAACCGTTTTATTTTGAATATATTTTCACACATCTTAAAATGATAAATCGCATTTCTTTTGCAGTAAAACAACACTAATGAAGAATAATGACGTCACAATGGCAATTTAAATCATGTAATTTATTTTGTAAATTAGCATATAAACCATCTAAGATTTATCGCAGATGACACAATGTAAACGAAGCTGTAAATCTTGTAAAGTATGGCTAGAACGAACATAAATCTATAGAGTGAACGTATATAGTTTGACAAAAATGTTTTTAAATGTACATGTATCAACAATAGCATAAGTGAGGTAACCCAAAATGCAATAACTCTGAGCTCACCTCACTTGTGTTTTTATGGATCCAAAAAACAAAAACCAAATCATGTTATTCGCCTCTTTACAATAGTAATAATGTAGGCCTAATTAATTTAACTTTAAAAACCTAACAATGGAAAACTTAAGTTTAATTAAAGAAAGTTTCACAACGTCAATAAAATAAAACCCTAAACGCACCATTAAAATGTCTCAATCCTTATAAATCGATACACTATATGGATCGACAATAGTATATGTGAGGTAACCCACATTCAAATAACATAGATTTCACTTTACTTGTGCAATATTCGATCTATATGTTTCAAGATTTTGCAACTAAATACAATTTTTGTGTACACAAACGTAACAAACCCAACTTCAGAGAACTTCCTAGCTAATGAATTTCGATTATTTGCATCGAAATTGCAATGTTAGAAATCTATGAAAAGTTTTCTCTAAAAAAGTAAATATTTATACGATAAATCATTTGGATTGAAAATAGCTCAAGTGAGATAAGCTTTATGCTATTGTGGTTTGCGTCACTTGTGCTATTGTCGATCCTTTTACTTTCTTATTTGATTCTAGTTTACATTTTTTAGTTTTAAACATTACACAAAAACTTTATTTTTTATATTTGATTGTTTGAATAGTTTTTATATTCATTAATTGCTAAGTGATTTATTTCTAACAATTTTTGCTAGATTTCTATTATTCAAATCTAACATTTTATTGTTAGATCCTTACTAAGCAAGTAAGTGTTGTAAGATAACGGGTATATTAATAATAATACAATTTTCTAACATATTATATAGCAATCATTTGACGTATTCAATATTTACTATGAAATTCTTCACATTATTTATGATTGATTACTACACAGACGTGGGTTTGTACCTTACGGTATGTAGACAACGCACGAGGCTCCCATTATATCGAGATACGCAGACTAAATAATAAATGAAAGATACTCGGCTTCAGCAGCTCATGAAGATTTTAGTCCAGTTGAACTTATGGTACGAACAATAATTGGCTTAAAAATATTAAAAAATTAATAATACAAACAATATGAAATAATATAAATAATTTTTAAAGTAATGTAGTTCCCAAAACTACATTTACATAGGAAAAGAAAACTAAAAACTATCTCATACCTTTCATGCTAAAAAGTTAAGTTTTTGGCAAAGTTATTGAGCGGAAGAGATCTATAATTAAAGAATAGAGGAAGGGATTGGAAAAGTTATTTATAACCTACTTCTGGTTTTAGAGATTTAAGTAATGTTTTTTTTTTTTTTTTTTTTTTTTATTTATTATTTGGTCCCAATGGACCACGCTATGGGTGCAATGCACATTCACCGCCGGTTGCCAACAGCATCT
>JARUHE010349980.1:0-18186 GCA_031471125.1 Archaeomysis grebnitzkii | reverse complement strand
GCGCATGCAAAAAAGTGAATGCGATTCGATAAAAAGTTTGCAAAACCTGCATGTGCATGTGCAGTTGAACACAACCATTGATAGGTTGCGTTTGATGTTCAATCCGGTTCGATCCCAAATTGTCTGGATTATCCTGAATTTAAGCGTTGTTGTCACCTGCATGATTAAGTTTGTTTTAAAATAATTGTAATATGTCTTATTTTTCAAAACTAATAAGATATGAAGATATTGTATTGTTTTTTTGTGTTCTTAAAATTATTTTTAGAAAAATAAAACCTGTTACAATTATCTTATGGCAAACTTAAGCAAATTAAATTTGTTACAATCTGCTATGTTTGATACAAAGTAAAATAATCCTGGCACCAACGCTCAACTTCAAATCAATCCGGATCGGTCCAGATTGAACATCATACGGCAGGAGGTAAAAGTAGGACCAGGGCCATACAGTTTTAAGCTATTGAAATTCATCTGATGAAAATATAGCAGTGGCAGGAAGTATAGAAACTTTAAAAAAAGATTGGATAACATATTGAATAGCACTGGATATGGGTACATGTCTACATGACTAGGGAGACCTATTGACTAGTGCATTAAGTTTTGAATGTAAACATGTAATTTTGGTAATTTTCTGCTTATTGGAAATCAATATATTGTTCGTTTTGTCGATTGTGTATGTATACAATATGTGATGAGTTACTTTGAAAGCTTACTTATCGGCTAACCATTTACACCGAAAACCACTAATTTAGTTATTTTTCATTTAATAAGAGTAAAGTTCATTGGCACCGAACCACTAGTAGTGATGCTATGACCAAATAATACTGAATTACTGCTATACATGTCCTTTAGAAGTTTCGTTTTATCTTGTGACAGATAAAATCTGTGAATGAATTATCATAACAATTGGTTTTGTATCATTTTTTTAGGATGAACCCCTTTCTGCTCCCGTCCATTAATGACATCAACTGAACTGATTCTTTTATTGTGAGATAAGTGATCATCACAACCCCGTTGAAAGTTGATTGGATGGTGTCATGTTGAACTGTTGTAATAATGTTTTCAAATGAAGATGACGAAAACGATTTCATACCCAATGTCTCCAGGTAGGATTTATGTTAATTAATAAGTAGGTGGTCATGGGGAGTGGGTAAGTGAAACCTGTGAAAGGTAATACTTCCGTTGCCATATTCATGTCATCATGATAATGTCTTTCAAGTTTTTAACAGTAATTATGAAGGAACAAACTGCTGTAATAGTCCCAACACCTAAGGTTACTGCAATGTGCCAAATTATTTTTTTTAAATTAATGGAGTCCAATACATTTTGAGGTCAATCTTTACAATGGGCAGGCAATGGTAGGGTGAAGTGCCGTATGCTCATTGCTCGGCAGCTGTCTAATAATCGGCAATGTTAACAAACATGCTTTAAAAATCAAAACAAATGCTCTAATCTTTAATATTTTTTGAACATTTTGATAGGGTGATTTAATGGGAATTCAGCCCTTGTTATGGAATCTGCCTTTACATACAATCTGTATGTAAAGGCCGATTCCAGAACAAGGGCCGAATCCCATTAAATCACCCTATACCTATCATAGGAATTCAACACTCCCAAGATAGTTTTTTGTTAACATCGCTGATTATTACCCAGATGCCGAGCATACGGCGCTTCATCCTACCTAAAGGCTAAATGTACGACAACAGTGTATTTTGGAATTCACAACTTGGCAGCATGTGATGGAACTGCTTATAAATAAAAGTTTTTGAAATTTTTTTGCATAGTTTTTAAAAAGTACAGAAACTCGACTAACCTTACCTAACTCAAATTTCTCGTACATCATAGTTTAAATATACAAATAAGAGGACCAGTACAAAAATATTGGTAGATATATGATTTAGATTTACAATATATAATATGTTATAATTAATTTAACATTGCATTTATTTAAATAATTTGTATCTTAATAGACATATTTCACTATATTACAATTTTGAAAAAAATGTAAATTTTAGCAAAAAAACTATTGCAAAACTATGTGTACATTGTTAAGATTAACCCATTTTGATAAATGGTCAAACTTCATAAGCACTATGCAGTTCATCAAATGGGGACATTTTTTCCATTCTCCGAAAATTATATTTTATCAAATGTTCTCCAAATTTAAAACTTTCAAGTTAACTATATTACATTTGTTAAAGAATAAAAGGCAACATTGCAGTTAATTTCATGCTACCAAGTGATGAATTGAAAAATATGCTGTGTCGTACAATGTCATAGCTGTTGTGAAGTTTCACTTGATTGAGTTCTTTAGCATACGAATTTAAAAATTTAATTGTTTAACTAATTAATTATTAAATATTAACTAACTGTTCAAAACATTATTAATTGTTTAATACACTTATTAGACAATAGCTTTTTATGAAATATTATTTATTAATAAATATTTATACTAAATTGAAGAAAAGTAAGCTAATTTACAACATATTTTACAAAATTTAATCCTTTAACAATATTTAAAAAAACTAATTTGTTGAGTTCTTGAATTGATTGATCTTATTTGGTACATTGTTAACTGGGTGTCATTAATGATTTATTCCAGTTTATTGGTGGCAATCTTATATACCTGAGAGCAGTGTGCCAGAAACTACAGATTTCTTGTTGAACTCCAACAACTCATTATTGCTTGAATAACACAACTACAAGAAATAACAAAAATTTACAAAAAATAAGTAAAAAACAACAACAACAAAAAAACAAAAATAATAAAAAATAACAAAAAAAGTAACAAAAATTATAGAAAATAACAAAAAGTAAGTAAAAAAACAACAATAACAACAAATAAAAAACAAAATTAAAAAAAATAACAACAAAAATAAGAAAAAAACAACAATAACAACAAACTAAAAACAAAAAAAGTTACAAAAAATTACAGAAAATGATAAAAAAATAAGTAAAAAAAAAACAAATAACAAAAAAAGTAACAAAAAATTATAGAAAATAACAAAAAATAAGTAAAAAAAAACACAATAACAAATAAAAAACAAAAATTTACAGAAAATAACAAAAATAATAAAAAAGTAACAAAAAATTACAGAAAACAACAAAAAATAAATAGAAAAACAACAATTACAACAACTAAAAAATAAATAGAAAAACAACAATAACAACAACTAAAAAATAAAATAGAAAAACAACAATAACAACAACTAAAAAGTAACAAAAAATTACAGAAAATAACAAAAATTAGTAAAAAAAAAAACAACAAATAAAAATAACAAAAACAACAATAACAATAACAAGAAATAACAGAAATTTACAAAAAAATGACAATAACAAGAAATAACAAATATAACAAAACTAACATAAAAAACAACAATAACAACAACTAAAAAATAACAAAAAAGTAACAAAAAGTTACAGAAAATAACAAAAAGTTAAAAAAAACAACAACAAATAAAAATAATAAAACCAACAATAACAAAAAACAATAACAATAACAAGAAATAACAAAAAAATGACAATAACAAGAAATAACAAATATAACAAAACCAACATAAAAAAGAACAATTTTCCAATGTTAAACTTTCCTAATGGATTTTCTGTCTTATGTAACACCGGTGATACATAAATCTAAATACGGCTTCCGTCTTATGTAACACCGGTGATACATAAATCGAACAGCTTTTTTCGTCTTATGTAACACCGGTGATATATAAATCTAAATACTTTTCCGTCCTATGTAACACCGGTGATACATAAATATAAATACTTTTTCCGTCTTATGTAACACCGGTGATACATAAATCTAAATACGGCTTCCGTTTTATGTAACACCGGTGATACATAAATCGAACGGCTTTTTTCGTCTTATGTAACACCGGTGATACATAAATATAAATACTTTTTCCGTCTGATGTAACACCGGTGATACCTCAGTCTCTCAATCTCTCTTTCTCTCACTCCCTTGCAAAATAAATAACAACAATAATACCATTATAAAAACAGATTTCTTACATGAAAATAAATAAATAATTTGCCAATAGATGGCGTGCACTGCGAAAAGGGGGCGTGGCTTCGTGAAAACGATATCTTTGTTATTTCATTGTTATAAAAGATATTTTTAAGAAATAACTTTACAAAAACATCCTTTTTATGTCATAAATATGCCAGATGTACATTTTTTTGGCATCTGAACCCAAACAACATTTTATTTCACTTTAAATTTACATATTTACCGCTTATGAAATAGATTTAAAAAAAATAAACTTTACAGGAACGAAGCTCATATGTTCATAAGCATGCCACATTTAAATTTCACACCTTAACGTTCCAAAAAAATGGAAAAAACTTACAAATTAGGTGGAATGGACAAAACGACATGTGATCTGCCCGAAAAATAAACACCCACCCTCTCCTCCCTACTTTAAACTTTCTTCTGTTAAACGCATTATTTGCCTGCAATTTTTTCTCTTTTTCGTTGGTTAATCAATTCCATAATTTTTTCATTTTTTTCATGTTGACTTTTTTTTAACCAGCTCCTTGAACTCCAATCTTCAACATATTATGTTCATTACAGTGAACTCCAACAACCCTAAAATTGTGTTTCTGGCACCCCTGCCTGAGAATCAGGGGTGAAATTTTGCTAGAATTGATCACCATGTCTAAAGTAGGATTTAGCCAAAATGAAGTTAGATATTTGCCGAATTTCCTATCACCGCTAAACTAGAATAATACCTATATTTATGAAAATATATAAATATGAGGTACTATAGAAAATCACAACCAAACTCTACTCCAGTGTAAAAAGATGTTAGACTTGGATAAACATCGTAGGCTAAATAACCACCATAAATTATCATATATTAATTAGGAAGTCTGTTATAAAATAACCAGAAATGAGCTATTGTAGGCGCTGTATGGCATGTACACCCTTCAATATTTATTTATACTTTTATTTGAAGCTCTACAACAAAGTTTTTTTTTATAAAAATTGCTTGTATGGTTATTCTCAACAAATTCAATAATTATTTTCAAATTTAATTTAAAAATGTTTATATTAATAAAAAACATAATTTTTTAACGCCATCATTTTCTTGGTTAAAGTTTTTTACCAAGCTCATTGTGGGTTTATTTGGAAGTTATACAACAATGTTTGCTTAACAACATTTATTTGTGTGGGTATTTAAATTTAATTGAATATTTTTGCATTTATTTAAATTTAATTGAATATTTTTATTTTTATTTAAAAATAATTAAAATTTTTTTATTTTAATGAAAAAATAATTCTTATTTTTTGTCAACAGCAAAAAACTTGATGCCCTGTTTGATGAGGAAGATTCTGACAAATCAACATCGAATCTGAAATACATTGCACCGAAAAAACCTCGTCCAATTTCCGAACAACAAACAAGACCGTCTGGTTCATCTGCCTTGCTTTCGTCTATCACTCCTTTAGAAGCCAAGAAAGTGAATGTCTATTTAAACAATGACGGAGGGTCCAAGTTTGTTGGGCAAGCTATGTGTTGTGTCTTGGGCATTTTAAAGGAATTTAAATTTCAGCTTTTAATATATAGAACAAAAAATGATCAAATAACAAGAGCAAGCATTCATTCTTCATTTGCCTTCGTAGTGCAACAAAACAATTTTGTCAATTTTTACGACGACCTGCAAAGAAATTGGACGATTTCATTCGAACCTTGCGATTTAGTTTCTTTAGTCACCCAAGTTGGAATTTGTAAAACCTACTCTCAGAAGCCATTATCATCAATTGTAACTCAAGATTTGTTTTTCGGTGAAGGTAAAACCTTAAAAGAAGGAGATTCTGTGAAGCTTAGTTTAAGTACTTGGCTGGTTAAAGATTTCAAAAAAGTTGATGCAAATCAGACACCGACAGTAAAACGTTTGAAGTTAGATGGTAAACCAGGATCATGGCAAATGTCACTGGTGGGATGCCGATTAAAAAGTCGAAGGCTAATTTTCTTTCCTGAAAATGGTGAAGAAAATCGAATTGTTTATGATGTCTTTATTGAAAAAGTGAAATCAAACTTGATAACCAACAGTGTTGAACATTCCACGTATGATGATAACACCACGAGTGAGAGTAGTCACTCTAGAATATCTAGCAAAAAATCAACCTTGGTGTCTCGTATGGCTAAAGTAGGTCATCCACTTCTTCCTTTAAGTGTGAAAGCTGCATATCAAATGACAGATTCAGAAAGTGACGACATAGCAAAAAATAAACACCGGCAAAAACTTCGAAATAGATCTAGAATGAGTTCTGGCTCAATTGAAGAAGTATCTGCAACTCCGGCCATTCCTAAAAAGCCAACAAATATTTCTATTTCAGCTGCAAGGTCGTCAGAACCGAGCATTCCTTCCAATGACCGATCCAAGTCTCAATTAGTTATGTATCAATCCATCCCATGGCATCCACATGCAAGTAATAATGTGGACTCATCTGGAAATTTAATGGCATCAAATGTTTCTTCTCAACAGTCTTCTAATAATGATCATTCAATGTCTTTGTTATTCTCTGAAACTCGGGCACAAAACACAGAGTTGAGAATTTCTCTTTCTAGATTACAAGACCAAGTCCAAAGTATGCATTCAAAAATAGAAAGGCAATTTGAACAAAATAAATTCACTAATAATAATTCAAAATGTGACCCTCAAGGTTTTTTAACTGAAATTACATCAATTGTTTCAGAAAATAGTAATTTAAAGAGTCAAATAGAAGAAAAAAACAATAAAGTTCAAGAACTTAATTCATCTTTATCAGAAATGTTAATAAAAAATCAAAAGTTACTTGAAGAGAAAACGGAGTTTTTGAGTAAATCTCAAAATGCTGCTTCGTCTCATAATATTAAAATCGAAGAATACATTAACCTTAAAGAGGAAAAAGCTTCTGCGCTGGCAGAAGTTACAATTTTGAAAGAACAGTTGAATATGTTGAAAAGAGAGAATGTAAATAATAAAGATAATATGGAAAGTCACTTCATTGAGATTAATGATTTGAAACTATCACATGAAAATCAAAAGTCTGTTTTGAATGATAAAACAAAAGAATGTTCTCTTTTAGATGATAAAAACAAAGTTTTGTTACTAGAAATAGAGAAATTGAAGCAACAGATAGAAAACGGTAAATGTATAGAGCTGAAAGAGGATGAGTCTTTACTTTCAAAGACAAAAGATGCAAATGAATCTACTTTATTGTCCGAGTCATGTTCCTTATGTGATGAAATGTCCCAAAACAAAAGTGATTTAATGAAGGAAATTGTTTTGCATCAAAACACAAATGAAGAATTATTGATTGAAAAAACAAGATTGGTCACCGAAAAAGATGAACTTTGTAAGAAACTTGATACTGTGAATGAACATCTTGAAAAACAAAACAACATCACTAATGAAATGCAGCAAAAAATTAAATTTCTTGCTCAGACATTACAAGAAAGTGAAAATAAGAACAATGAACTTAATGAAAAATTGAATAAACAAGATACAATTATCTCCCTCCTAGAAAAAAGGAATACAAATTATAGTATGTCTGAAAATGAATATGATGTGGCAAAATCTATTATAAAGGATGCAATGAACAAAGTTTTTAAGACTATTTCCAGGCATGAGTTTCTTGAAGAGACAACATATAGCAGAGAGGAAATCTTGTCGAAAACTAAATCTATAATTACAAGTACTACACTTCAAGTGCTAAAAATTTTGGAACGAAAGAGTGAAATAAAAGCAAATGAAACTACAGAAAATTTCCGAAACATTGTTCCTGCTGTAGCAAGTGAAGATGTTGTCGATGTTTCAAACGTAGGCAGTGGCTGTTGTGAA
The DNA here is from genome assembly GCA_031471125.1 of Archaeomysis grebnitzkii. NCBI lineage: Eukaryota > Metazoa > Arthropoda > Malacostraca > Mysida > Mysidae > Archaeomysis > Archaeomysis grebnitzkii. The sequence continues at coordinate 10,353 of JARUHE010349980.1, read as the reverse complement.
AACAATCGTGAAATGTCTGAAGATGAAGATACTATTGTATCTTCAGACATTAAGACAAATGTAGATTCTCAAAATACAAATTGTAATAAAGAAATAAATAATATAAATACAGAAAATGTAACTTCAGAGAACTTGAAAAATGAAGAGAAAACAGATGTAGAAAATGATATTGAATCCAGATCATCAACCCCAGATGGAGTGAGTATTTTGTTTTTTATGGCCATAAATATATTTTAAGTGGAGGCGAAAGCCCCTGTTTTCATTAAGTTTCATACAAGAAAAATTTTCACTAAAGAAATATTAGGTTGATATAAATGAAATATTTTTGTAAGTGAAATTACAATTCAGTTCGGCAAAATAATCTTTCCCTCGTCTCCCAATTTTTAAAATAAAAATAAATATACCTCTTATTGGGCCTGGTTGCCAGAGTCCCTTACTGAACATGTGGTCGAACTTCACACTTTGACTAGCCAAGAACTGCTGTGAGCAGTAATCGATTATTTATCAATTTTGCATGCTTGCAACCCCAATTTTATTTGCTTATTACATTTCACAAACTGTCTAGTCGGTATTCTGTTGAAGAATATTGGATCAAACATGTCTCGCCCTTTATTCAAGGACACTGCATGGTCCATTAGCATTAATGGTGGTGCTTGTTATACTTACCTGGAAGCATAATGTCAAATAATAAAAAGCATTTTATGTGAAATGATCTGTGGAACATTTGGCTGGCCAAAGTGAAATGTGTCCTATGGCACATGCTCAGTATGAGTCCAATTGGAGATGAGAGAAAGATTCTCTCCCTCATTTCCAGGCTTTTGTTTGAAAAGTGGGCTCAATATTTTTTTGTTTTTTAGTTTATTTTTACAGATTTGTCTATTTAAAATAAAGCCATGCATGTTTAGAAATTCTTTAGCATTAATATTTTTTTTAAATTGTATTTTTTTTATATTTTGAGACTATCTGTTCATGTTTCTGCTGTAAAGACCAAGGTTTTGATATAAGTTTTTCATTGTATGAATTACAACACTAATTTCCATTGCATTTCCTTGAAGCCAAACAACAATAACAAACTTATTCAACTGATGTTGTTTTAGTTTTTGTTTTGTCCAATTTTGCTAAATGTAAAATTTATTTTACTACTCTTTTATGTGTTATTTAATCAGAATAAAATCAGTTTCTTTTCCATTTATTTGTTTAAGTTTTTATGTAAATTAATCTGAAATGTTTGAAAAATATTTGCCTTTAAAATAATAACAAAAATTTTTCCTCAACAGGTGTGGAGGCCACAACCGCCTCCTCCTCCGCTTTTTTCTGAAGAGGAGAAAGACGAAGGAGACGATGACGATGATTGGTTATCTTGATTTGTTTTTAATTCAACTTCATTGAATTTACAGTAAAAGTTTTCAGACTTTTCTATAGATCATAGTTTATATCAGTTTTTTTATGTTTTACCTCACTCAGTTTTTACAGAATTAGTAAGACCAGCTAAATAAATACATCCGTGAAGTTCAGAAATATTCACTGATACTTAAGTATTATTTTAAATGAAAAAAATACCGATTTAAACCTATTTTAACATGATGAACATTATCCTTTTGATGCACAATTGTTTACCTTGCATCTTGAGCTTCCCTGTTCATATATTATAATGTGTCAAACTAAATATAAAGCATGATCACTAGTATACAAGAATTGAATGTAATGAAATAATTAAAATGATATGAACATCAAATAAATTCTTAATTGAACATCACTTCCATTAATAAGTTTTTGTTCAAAATAATTTATTAAGAACAATGATTGTGTGAAGATGTTTTTCCATATATTGTTACAAGTGTCCATAGTTTTTAGGGTCAAACAATATGCTTTTTTCCTAGGTGGATATCATCTATGCTAATCATTTTATAGGAATCTATGCCAAAGTAATTCTATATATTTGGCAACTATTTAAATTGTTTGTTTTTCATTTGTTGACTGATTATTTTTCTCTTTAACTATAAGACTGTCAACTTTTTCTATCTCTTTCTTCTACCCTTCTCCTTTGAAGGTTTGAAGAATTTAATAAATATAGATTATAGATTGTTTTTTGTGAATGTTATTGCTTTGTAAATTTTGTTATTAAATATTCATATATTTACATGTTAAAAACAATCAATTTTGAGAAGTAAAATTATACAATTTTTAATGTTAAATAATAAATATTTATTGTTAAATAATAAATTTTTAATGTTAAATAATAAATATTTATTGTTAAATAATAGTTTAATATTCAACGTTAAAGTTGCTCATAGTTATTCAATTTAAACAAGGCTATGAGTTATTGGCATCTTTACTTCTCAACAGTCCAATGTACATTTGTGATATAAATCTGTGTTAGATTAATGATATATCTTTACAATAATGGACTCAATGTGTCCATTAATTATTGTTGTGTGAAAACAACAAAATATATAAAACAATGAGGAAACTTATCATTGGGACCTGGATGAATTTTTCTATCGGTTACATGCAATTGGCAAAGTTTATAAATTGTTTTTTTCAAGGATCTGATATTATAGGTTAGCTCTATATATATCATAGATATCATTTATTATATATATTATAGATATCATTTATTATATATTATTAAATATATCATAGATATAATTTATTATATATATTATAGATATCATTTATCATCCTCATCTAGATTTAGTTTTACAAAAACATGTTCAAAGTTGACTAATAATGGTCTAGAGAAGGAGCTTCCAGATGGCAAATTTTTATTATTTTGATCAAAACCATTGCATGCGTCAATTGTTTTTAAATGTCATAGTTCTGAGAGATGACATCTGAAATCTGTTCACTAAAGACTATTGATACTTGACCATTGAATGAAGTAGATAATTAATAACCCAATTAAATCAATACCTGCTATGCTTTAACATTGTTATTTGATTCCATAGCTAATGTGCTGTATAATATGTAAGAACAAAGTTCCGACCAAAGCTCTTTGATATTTCATTGGTGTGCTATTCAAGAAAATAATTAGGATTAATTTCAGCTGTGATAACTTGTCATATGTCAATTTATTTTTTTTATAAATGATGTACAACTCAAATTTATGAATTGTTTAAAATATTACATTAAAAAATACTCTGTAATTGTAGAACTATTTCTATGATAGTGTGAAGTGTGCATAATTAATTAAGTATTATGAATAATAGGCTTGAGCAAATATTCATTTTATGTATAATAGAAAAATTACTTTTAAATAGTTTACATAAAACAATCTTGAAAAATATTAATTATTTATAGATAATTTTTTATAATTCTACAAAAATAATTATTTTTATTGTTTAAGTCTGATTAGTTTTTAATTTTATTAACCAATAATTTTATATATGAATAATGTATTTGTTGTTTTTAAATAAATTTGAATCATAAAAATTTGTATCCATAGTTGATTATTACAAAAATTAAGTAAGTTTGAGAAGTTAAAATCTTGACGGTTACTATCTTTACAATTATAATTGAATTATTAAAGAAAAATTAAATGTGATTTATATATAGTCTAGTCTGTAAGAGCTTCTTTAAAATTAAAGAACAAAATTTAAATCATAAATGTTTATATGATAAACATAAATACAATGTGTAGTGTCGTATTACATGTCATCAATTGAAATATAAAATAATGTTATAACAATTACCAAGATCCTTTTCTAGATACATTTTTCGTTAATCACACTATGGCATAGGATAGATAGGTAAGGTTGAGGAAGGATAGGGATAAGAATAATACCACCCTAGCAAAATAACTAAGTTGTCTGTCAAGAAGTGTGAACTCTCAAGAGACATTGCAGCTGCAACTGTCCGGTACAATCAATATATATATATATATAGAACGTTTTCTTCGCCTATGTGCTATCGAGAAATGAAGTTAATTATTTTTAGTTGTCAGATAATTTCATTCATTTACTTAAAAATAACATTCCATAAAAATGTCCTTTACTAGTTATTAAAAACTTATTTAACAGTTATTCTACGAAAAAATAGATTTAAAACAATTACTTGTAGTTAAAGAATTTGCAGCGAAAACTAGCTGATGGCCGTTCTAATGCAGTGAAAATAAGTTTCAGATATGTTTCCGTTCGTTCGAGCGCGCTCGAGCCCGCTCGATTGTATCAGAAAATCCGTTCGAGCGCGCTACATTGCAGCGTGCTCCGACCGCAACCAATGTACCCAAACAAGGATAAAAAACAAACATTTTTATAGAGCTATAAATTTAATTAAGTAAATTATTGGTACACTACAACTTTTAATCTACAAAACATGCTATAATTAGTTCACGTTAAATACATTTGGCAGAACGCTTTAACTCACATCGATGTGTATAGATCTAGATTGAACATTAAACTCGACCAGTCTTCCATAGAGGAATTTTATAATTTGGCTAAAGAAGAATATGGACAAGCATCATATCATGCCTCACATCAACATAAAAAGATGGATGAAGTGGCAAATCAAGTATTGCAGCTCCATCGATTATGAATTAACATGCACTTGGGAGCTTCGACCGTGATGATATATGTAAAGAATAAAAATAGATGCATTAACATCCATCAAACAGAGGGATGAGATGTTGGAACTGAGGTTTGTGGAATTTATGAGAAAATGTATTTGACATGAACAATCAAAGATAGAGGTGAAGGGAGCCAATTCCAACCAATGGCGGAGATAGGTGAGGGATGGCAACTAACCAACAGTACTCCTGGTGGAGACGAATAAGATCTTTCCCTGCAAACATTTTGGGTCAAAAAGTGCACGAAACACGAACTTTTTTCGTTCCAAAAATGGCCCGAGAAGTACACTTTTTTCGGCCCAACTTTTGGCCAGAATCGGTTTCCTTAAAGTATACTTTATCGGACAGATTTTTGGCCCAAAACATACCCAAAAAACGTACAATAAAAGTTAAATTTTTAAGTTTATTTAAGTTATTATTATTATTATATATTTTATTATTATTATTATATATTTTATTATTATTATTAATTTTGTGATTATTATTAATTATCCTATCTATTTATTAACCCAATTTTATAATTATAAAAGTTAAATTTTTAAGTTTTTTTAAGTTATTATTATTATTATATATTTTATTATTATTATTATATATTTTATTATTATTATTAATTTGTGATTATTATTAATTATCCTATCTATTTATTAACCCAATTTTATAATTATTAATTTTAATTTAATTTTTCACTTACCTTGTCCAAGAATCGAACGCTACACTTTTCGCTCCACAGACGAACACGTTAGTCGTTTGGCCATAAAGAAGCTGCATCCAGAAAAAAATTTTGGACATTTTTCCTCATGTTTTTCGATTATTTGATTTTTTATACTTAAAGCTTTTTGGTTGGTATTATATTTTTGATTTAATAACTATTTATGCTTAGCTATAATTATAAAAAAATATAAATAACTTTTAGATTTATCTTAATCCGTAATTTTGTAGACATTTTAAAATTGTCATATACATCGGTGGCGATATAACTATAGATATAGCATTCTAATTAAATTAGGTTATTGTAGCTATAGACTTAGTTTTTTCAAATATCCTATTTCATATAACTTAGATATGTTATAATAGCTAACAAAGTATGAATGCAGTTATTGTTATGGTGCTATAGCTACAATTATAGTAAAACACGCCAAAATGATGTAGGATAAAAGAACAATTAGTAAAAATTGTTTAATGTAAACTTTTGTTAAACATAAGTTTATATTAAACAACTAAAAACCTCCCTAAATTGATAGTACTTTCTTGTTAAAGTTGCTAGATTTGATTAAGAGATCTAAAGTAAAGTTTAGTCAAAATGGCACGAAGTGACTCATTTTACTTATTTTACCTACAAAAATTACTTACAAAATTAAGTTTATCTACACAATTTGACACATTAATAACATAGTTTAACTAAAATAACAGATTCTTTATCAAAAAAATTTGCATCCAAAAAACACATACAAAAAAAATGAATGCGATTCGATAAAAAGTTTGCAAAACCTGCATGTGAAACGTTTTGAATATGCAGTTCAACACAACCAATATAGTATAATCACATTGGTAGTCAAATAATCCGAATATTATACTTATTTAAAGAGTATTCATATGCTGTAGTTCAGATACTTTTATTTTATAGTTGTTACAAAAAAATACATATATTTGTAGCATTATACATATATGTATAACTAACTAAACCGTCTAAATAGCTTGATAAACGCTACGCCTTGAAGACTGTCAATATAATAAAAACATGTTTCTAAATGTATTTAACTTTTAAATACTGTACAGCTCTGTATTTTGTTTTGATGGAACAAACAACTTACCTGTAGAACTATATTGACATTTCTCTTTTATGTGTTTCAAATATAATTTTCAATAAAAATCGCAGTTAACCAGGAATTTAATGATAAAATTGAAGAGTTCTTAAACTCCTAAACAATACTTAAGGCATTCGAACCTACTTCTTCAGTTCCTTCATTTGTTTTAAACAAACTTTTCTCTAAAACTTGAATTAAAAGCCTTGGGTAACCATAAAATTGATAGATGATTGGCAGAGCCCACAGGCTTGTAAAATGTCCACTATTTAAAGAAATATATTTTTTTGGATACAAAAACTTTATAAGACATTCCATTATAGATCCCAATAAACTGCATCCAACGTCTTTTCATATGATACATCTTCCGGTATTGTGTACTCCAGTAAGATGATCTGAGTAAAGTAATCTACATTCTTAGTCATCAAATCTGAAGAACGTAGCTTCAAATAGCCGTCCTTGATCCATTCAAAGCACCTGAGCAATCCAGATAAGTCATCACAAATCAGAGAGAGAGAAGAAAACATGTGACCAACAAATACAAAACAGACGCAATACGATTTGCTCCGTGTCCCGAACAAATATATAGGTACACCTCACAATAGCTCTCCCAATATTTGGTTTAAACCTATCACCAGAAAAAAGGAGTTGGAGTGTGAAGACTCTAGCTTCCAGTTCCCATAGGTTTTTATCTAACAAAATCTTCATGGATGCATATGTGTCACAGTCCAATAGAAAATAGTCTTTCGTTTCAACAATCACTGGTCAGTGTATACAGGATGGGGAGTTCATGTTGTCCATCTGAAACAGAAGTCCATTCAGTCTAATTTATCCAGTGCACAACCTAGCTAGATTACTACTTCTAATCAGTAATAGATGGAAGGATCTGTCCCAGAAAGGAATCATGCAGGTGTGAGTCAATAAACTGCATCCAACGTCTTTTCATATGATACATCTTCCGGTATTTTGTACTCCAGTAAGGTGATCTGAGTAAAGTAACATTCTTAGTCATCAACTCAGCAACTTCATTCCCAAACATACCACAATGAGCTGGAGTCTACTCAAACTCACTCCTTTCCCATGCAGCATTGGTTGCGTTCAGATGCACATGCAAAGTATTTTTTTTCTGCATGCATGCAGTTTTTTTTCCATGCATGCAAAAAAGCCTGCCTGCATGCAAAACAAACATTTTGCATGTGCATCTGAACGCAACCATTAATAATAACGTATGAATATTAAATAGCGAGAACTTGTATGAATTCAATGAATAATTGACTTTGAATGACAATGCTGATTGAGAGTCCGAAAAAATCACACTATCACAATCACAAGTATTCAAGGAGAGCCACTTCAAAGCCTGAAAAATATCAACTAACTCCGAGGCAAACACTGTGTGGCTTTCACCTATTCTCCAGCTCAAGACCAGGTCGCAATCAGAAAGAAAGACCGCAGACCCAAATCCATGGGCTGACCTGGAACCATCTGTGTAGATTTTCAAACAATGTAATAAGAACTGGTTGACTGCAGAGGAGAAAGCGACTCTCTCATGCCCTTCCAGCATCCCCGGCACATTCAACATCCCACGAAGGAATCACATAAGCTGAATGGAGAAACTTGAAGTCACCGAAAAGAAAAACAACTTTATTACAAAAAAAACCTTTGTACGCAAGATAAAAGGCGATTTGTGTGGGTATGTGCGCCAACAAATTTAAAGCAACGCCTCAGATGAGGAGAATAATTGAAGAGGTCTATAGTCAAAATCAAGACCCTGTACACTCTTTAGCTTTAAATTTTTAAATGTGTCAAAATGGTGTAATAACCTGCAAATAAACGATGGAAGTAGACTTACACAGTTCTGTGATGATACGGAGTGAATGATTTTGAATAACTTCTAAGGATGACACTAAAGAGTGAGAAACAGAACTAAAAACTTCAACATCATATGAGAGTCTACTTCTAATGTAAGCAACATAATAAGTAGTTAGAGACTTCCTATCACATCCCGACGAAGTACCAGCTAAAACTTTCATCACTCTCAGTTTATCATAACATGTGGATTTAAGGCATGCACTATGAGGCTTCCATAGCAAAATAGGACCATCCAAAGTAAGACCCAAAAAATTATGTTTCTGGACATATGGAATATCCACACCATTTAAAGACAAAGGAGGAAGAACTGTAATTTTCTTCCTGGTAAAATACATTGTCTTTGGTTTGGAAGGGTTCACCGCTAGACCCCATGTATGCATGCAAGTACCAATTTGTATTCAAAGACAGTTGAATATTTGAAAGTGCTACTTGAGGATCACTATGAATAGAAAAAAGAGAAAAATAATCTGCAAAGAGAAGTTTGTGAACGCCCTCACTTTCCCAGTGTAAATCCGAGAGTAAACAAGAAAACAATAATGGGCTGAGGATTGAATCCTGTGGGACACCATTTGTGATTGGGAAATAATCTGAAAACACTGACCCAACTCGAACACAAAATGCTCTGCCAGTGGAATAGTCGGTCAACTAAAGCATTATTCTCCCGCGCAATATCATATTTGACAATTTATATATAATAGCGGAATGATTCGCCGAATCGAAAGCTTTCTCGATATCAAAAAATAAAGTAACCAGGAATTGCTTTGAGCGCAAAGCCAGTTGAATTTAACACTCAAGGTATAAATGGACATCACAACAATCGTGATTCCTCCTAAATCCAGATTACTCAATGGGTAATAGTCATTTTTGCTCTAAGTACCAATATAACCTATCATGCACCAATCTTTCAAACACTTTGCTCACCCAGGACAACAGGGATATCGGTATGTAGAATTTCACCATACAAGGATCTTTCCCAGGCTTACTGAAAATACTGAACATGAAAGATATTAATATTTCACTTATTTTGTGTAATAGTATCTTGTTCAGTACTTTCAGTACTTTTTTATATTTAAACTAGGATATAGCCGGTGTCCGATACATATATATTTACTTATAAATAACAGTTCATAAAAACGTGCTGTCCTATGTATTAAAAAACTTATTTAACAGTTAATAACTACATTTATTTCATTCACCTTGTGTTTCACGAAATCAATTTATAAAAATTTCTTGGGGGGTATCAAGAAAATTGAAGAAATTTGTTTGTACAAAACGGATGCAATACGAAATGCTGAGCTAGATTTTTTATAACTTTGGATGCAAGTTTACGCATCTGCATCTGCATCCGACCTTAACCAATGTAGCTTAGAAAAAATAAAGTACAGTTAACAGTTCAAACGAATTACATTCTTTACAATCATTCAAAATGTATTTCCTATTATATATTATAAAAACGAGCTACTTCATTATCGTTCTTCTCCGCCTACATTAATAATAGTTATTTCACACAACAGTTATTAGTTAAAATGGCCTTAGCATTATTAATGCTAAATAGATTAAACACATTTGTCAACTAAAAACTCGGTTCAACACTATTTTCTCAACGAATCAATGAACGTTTCATACAACAGAAGTTGGTTGACAAATGATAAATAAATTAAACAGACTCAAATTCTTACCTTAAAAAAGTTATGTAACAATAATGTTGATCTCAACACAGACAAAACGTGAGCTAGATATGTTAGGTACACTGGTCCAAGTTGGAAACTAAAATGAAGTAAGCGATCTTGAAGTTGAAGCTTATGTTTGTAAACAACGTAGGTTCTAAGATTATATTTCAATCATACAATTAATTTTGTTATGCATACCTTTCTTTCAAAAATAAATATCAGTTCTTTTAACAAAACATCAATTATTAATACTTATCCAAATAAGACATACTAAAACATGACGAACAAGTTTGAAGCACTTTGAACAAAGTTGTATGAACACTAATAATAATTACAACAAATAAATAAAATTCAACAAGTGTGTGTGTGTTTGTGTGTTTGCGTGTGTGTGTGTGTGTGTGTGTGTGTGTGTGTGTGTGTGTGTGTGTGTGTGTGTGTGTGTGTGTGT
>JARUHE010349969.1:0-10111 GCA_031471125.1 Archaeomysis grebnitzkii | reverse complement strand
TTGAAAATGTATTTATAGTCATGCCTGTAACATTTTAGAATAATTTGTTTTGTTTTTTTTACTATATTAGCATAATTGCATAATTGCATAATTTCCTAATTGGTGAAGACTCTTATTTCTTGGGTGATAGTACATAATGTAAATATATTTGAATTATCCAGATACTTTAATGATACTTTAAAGTAATGTTTTTATTTTAGAAGTTCTAGATCTTGAAGATCTTCAGATAATTATTTGGTGAAAAAACAGAAATTAATGTAATAATTATAATGAATCTCAAATTTTAATCAACAAAAAATTGTATAGTTTATTCTTTTTAAATTTTCTGATCATTTGTGTTTACACTTCACGGTTTTAATACCAATTGATGATAAGGCAAATAGAAATATATTAACAGAGCAGATCAGTGTAGCATTAGCTTCACTTTTATGACGTCATACATAGTTGTAGGCAAGGCAAAAATTATATTCATTGTAGATAACACTTGTCAAATGTCAAACTCATAAAATGACATTAAAGCCTGTATAAATCTTATACTTTTTTGTGTTAAAACTTTTCAAAGGAAGATGAATATCTTTCTCACATGATCTGTCTCAAATATTTGTTGTCAAAATTTAAACATCTTCAAAAATTAAAGAATTGTAATGTTCCCAAAGAACCAACAATCCTTAAAAATTTCACTGATTTGCTGTACAATTATATTTGTTAAGGTAATGATAACTTCTCAGAAAATAGTGAATTGTTCTAGAACGGACAAACAATGATTCTTAGCATTTAATATTTGCTATAAAACCTGGCCAGATATGTTTAGTAAAAAATACAATTTGTCACAGAAAGAAATTACATTTTTCATTCTGTATTTTTTGTATTATTGATGTAAGTATTTTCAACATTTTGTTATACAATGTTGTAACTTTATGTCAACCTGACTAGCATTGAAGTAAGTATACCAGTTATGTACTTAATCAATTGTACTAAAATTCAATATTCTAATGTTTGTAAATTTTTGCTAATGTTTGTAAATAAAGTGATATAATTTAGGGAAGTTTTGTCACTTTTGTTAATACTGAAACACAGATTAATAAAGCCAAGTTTTTCACCAAAATAAGTAAATTTATCAAAAACGTTTTTTTGTTTACTTATAAATATACTTTTAATTAGCGCTGGACTAACGTATGAAGGTTTTCTTTTTAACGGACAACATTGTCAACAATTGCTAACATAATGTTGTTCCTTGAATTTATAGTTGGTATATTTTTGATTTAAAACTTATTTACTATAGACATTCTATTTAGAAACTTTCCATTATATGATTATAAAATTAGTAATTAGGATTAAAATATAAGGTATATGTTATATTTTTATTTTGTCTATAGATTTGTATATTACCAGATAATGATTTAATTATTAAAATTTATCAAACTTATTTGTTTTTTATACTTGTGACATTTTGAAATATAAAAAGAAAAGAACGCAAAGGCAGTCGTCTTTCCCATGTACCAAATTGAAAGAACTGCACTGCCAATAAATTAAAATCCAGAAAGTAAAATGATGAGATTCTTACGAGGTTAAAAATTGGCAACTTAAACTGTTATCTGCTAGCAGACGTGCAGTTCACAACATAGATGGATAACACATGTATATCACATACAACATAACAAATCTGTATTTCCTAAAGTACCTAGTCATGTAGGTGTACTTGGCAATGAAAGTGCAGATTCTGAAGCTAAGATAGACTTTAACTTATCTTATCTGTACACAGCTATTATCCCTTACACTGACATCTATAGATCTCTCAAGGAGTACTTGTATATAAAATAGCAAAGATCCTGGTATGAATCGGACAATAGTCTGAAAAAAAACAAATATTGAACCGTGATCTTCTCATTGTGAACGAAAGAAATATGTAATAGTAACGAGACTTAGAATTGGGCATATCAATATAACACAGTTATCTCATGACAAATGGAAGACCCTCTGAACCCATGTGCTGCAAACTCTACTAACCATAAATACATCTTATTATGTAATATTATTTATCAAAGACAAGAGAAAAACACTGTTTATTTCGAACTATGCTGGGACCAGAGACTCCCCATTGATGACTTGAATATAATAAATGAAATATAGAAAGCAAAATGATTAATCTCAATATTACACATGTGTTACCTACACAGAGCCGCGCTCCTTGCTTCCACAGCTAATGTGCTGTACATTCTATAAAAAAGATCTGAACTATAGATTGGACAAAGAATCCCTAATCCAACAAATGTTTGGAACTTTACAAATCATTCACTTTATTTTATAGTTATTTAAATATTTTATTACACCTCTGTTGTTGGTCTTCTATATTGACAGTTGAATAACTTATTACAAATAAATTATTAATTCCATCATTTCAATCTCTTTGATTGACTTATCTTAGGGAGCTGACATTTCATCAGCGTTGATGCATCGATAGGATCCATTTTACTACAAAATTGATTTTAATTTCAGTGTTGTTGCCACGTGTATCACTGTTGAACAAAGTAGTTCACAAGGATACCAAATTTTAGTGTTGTTGCCACGTGTATCACTGTTCAACAAAGTTAACAAGGATACCAATCAAAATTAAGATCGATCTAGATTGAACAGCAAACACAACCAAAGATTTCAACCAGTGCCAATGCAGCTCATGCGCGGCCATTTACTTCAGCTAATGTTGAATCGTGATTCAATTTGATAACCTGGGTTTTTGTCCTCATTGTTTTACTCCTATAGCGGCCTGTAAAGGATTCTGAAAAGTTGTATGTTTGTAAGACTGTTCTGCCGATTTTATTTATTTTGCGCCTAAGCACTGAACAAGGCACCTGGGTTTAGCTGTTCTGCCTAAATAATGTAATAGGTTTATTGTTACACTTCCACCAGTCATATCACTCTTAACATTGGTGGAAATTCAACAATAATTTTTTTGTTAAATTTTGTAGTTAGTCATTTCCATTTGGTCCTAGTGGGACAGAGTTTCAGTTAAATTTTGTAGGCAGAAGAATCTTACAAACTCACAAATTTTTAGCATCCCTTAACGTCCTTGACCCGCTAAAGGGTTAATCATGCGAAGAGCAGACCTTCATATAAAGTTGCAAAAAACCTTCATGCATTTTACAACCGTTGGTTTACTGCAAGGAGATAATTTTTTTAATCTGTGACTTGGGTGTGCAACTCGTCAATAAATTCCATTCTTTGGTACTTGGTTCCACATCGACAAACTGTCTAGAACCATTTTACTAAATTAATTTGTATTATTCTCACTAGAGAGGATGCCTAGATGGTTCAACTGTTCTACTTCTCACCATGGGTTTCATTCATGGTTAAAGTATACATTGTGAAATGACAGTTATAAATTTTTTAGGGCCATAAACGAAACTTGATGTTATCATAGGCTTCTTATATAAATGTATTCCCCTCAGGTATTTGCCGCCTTAAACGTCCTTTCTGTGAGTGGAGGTGACAAATCAAAAGTTAAGAAACAAAGGCAAAAGTTTACAATCTTCATTATTCAACGGCCATGCTTATGTTGTAAAAGTTTTGTACAATATTTCCTAAGATTCAATACATCAAAGTTTACAAAAATTGTTATTTCAAATTTTTATTTTTGTTTGATATTAGTAAAATATAGTTTAACAGATATATTATATTTTTAACATTAACAATTTCAGAACTTATTAGGCCTATACAAATTATTTGAAAAAATATCTACTATTGCCAACGCCGACTCTACTACAGGCATTTCACATCAAAACGTTAGTTACACGAAAACGTTTTCGACTCATCCTTTCTTGATACTGGGTTAATTTTCTTGTCGTTCAATCAATGTTAAAATAGTTGATCTACGATCAAAAAAGTTGATCAAAGATGAAGAAAGGTTAAGTCGAGATCACTGTTATGCTTTGTATCTATGCTACCAATTGTGTTTCCAATAGGTTTTTGTAACTAACAAAAATTCATTGCAGGTATGCACAAGGCCTGTAGTAGAGTCGGCGTTGGTACTACAGGCATCTAATTTCAGCAATAGTTTCTTGTGGAGTAATTTATCAAAGGCTTTTTGAAAGTCGAGGAAGATACAGTCGACATCATCACCCTCATCCAATGCTATTGTCCAATTATCTAGTGTTGTTACAATTATTTGTCATGCATCATCATGCATGACCCCTTTCTTCTAAATCTATGCTGTTCATCTCAAAATCCTTTATTATTTTCCATAAAGTCTATTATGTCTTCTGCCACAATTTTCTCCATTACTTTGTATACATGGCTAGTTAGGCTTAAGGCTTGTAGTTTTCCGGTCTTTTCTTTGCTCATCCTTTGTAGATTTGACATATGTCGGCCTTTCCCCCCAAGATTCTGGAACTCTTCCCTCTTCTATGGACAAGGTAAATAGATCAGCTAATGGTTTGCACAGTTCTGTCTGACACACACACACACATACACACAAATGGACACACACAAACAAAAAAATCCCTAAGGCTGCTACTGATTGAAGTCTCTTGTAGATAAATTTTCTTCTAAGCCTTAGCTGTTTTATTTAAAGTAAAGAAAGAATCAGATCTAATAGTTCTAGAATGGGATTGCTCAAGTTTTGCTTATAGAATTTACATTTTGTGTATAGGTTAGTCTTAATTAATATTTTCAAGACATTTGGATTTTGCCAAAATAAGAATGATAGACAGACACAGATTTTAATGTTTTTTATTTTAATCGTAGTTTTATTGTTGATATGAGTTTTACATTTGAGAAATATATGTCAAGTTTACTAATGTTTGTGTACTCTATATTTTAATAGTATTATATTTAGTATGTAGGACACAAAGTTTGTTGTTAACTTGTATGTATCCTACAAAATATCCAATACATCATCGTCAGATGTATGTTTGGTTAGTTTGCACATTTAGAAATGGTAAGTGATTTTTAAGCAAATTATACTTAACATTTAACATTTCAAACATGTGAAGCCTATATATGGTGAAAGTTGAATACAGTCGGTTCTTCTCGTTGGTCGCTGTACGAAAACTGCAGAGTAAAATTCAATGGTTCATTTGAAAATTCTAGAAAAAAATACTCTAACACTGGCGCTGTCGATTGATGCCATATGTTCATATCTTGATTAATATAACTCAAGTAATAGCCAAAATATAAGTAATTTGTCAAAGAATTATGCACAGCCAGCTGACACTCAGCGCGTACCAACCTTCGGATAACGTTACATTTTCAAACAAGACTTTTGCCTCTCCATAAACCAGTATTTAAGCAAAGTTTAACATTATCGTGATCCACCAAACAAAACGTAACCTGACTTTGCTCTTACATTTGTATTTCGGGCTGTGTGGGAAAACCAGTACAGTTGGTACGCCTGTCAATTGTAAACATCAATGGAAAACGCCAGTGATAAATAGCTTCCATTACAGGTTATAACTACTTTTGTATTGTTTTGTTTTAATAACTTTCAGCAAGGATTGATCATGTTCACCTCATATTTCAGTATATTTTTCAAAATGTAGTTTTATTAGATCAATGTTTATCATACATTTAATAACAACTAAAGAACTTAATGATTTAATAAGCTTTGTGCCCAAAAAATTGTGACTTACCGATGCATTTTTTCAGGTTCTGTCAAATATCAAAGTGATGCCGGATGCCGACACATACCAGACCATCAACATAGCCGACCATACAAAAACGAAAAGCGAGCAATATGGAAAGGCCTTCTCAGATAAGGTTGTTCGACACGCCTTTATCAGGAAGGTCTACTTGATCCTCACGGTCCAGTTAACCGTCACGCTCTTCTTCATCTGTCTGTTCACATTCAAGTGAGTTGGTTTTATTGTGGCTCGTTTTTCATTTCATATACTTGGAGTTGGAGGTCACCAATGTCTTATGGTTGTGGTATATTTCTAAAATTAAGTTTGTAATTATGAAGGTGAAATTAATTAATTAGTTAGAATCACACATAATTAGTACTGTAAATAACTTAATAAGTGCTTCTGTATGGCAACACTAGTGAGGAAATGTTAAAATAGTTAACCAAGTAATTATTTGGTCATGATTAAATAATGGAGTAACACGACAAATTGTAATTTTACAAAATTTCAGTGAAGGCATCAACTTGTTTGTGAGAAAAAATGTGATAATCTTATTGGTGTCTCTTTGCATCTTCATTATCATATATTGTATGCTCGCCTGTTGCTCCAAGGTGCGACGCAAATGGCCCGCAAACATTATTTTGTTAATAATATTCACACTGGCCCTGAGTTACGTGACCGGGGCTATTTCCGCATGGTACGACGGCTACATAGTGCTCATGACCATTGGAATCACGACTGCAATCTGCTTCCTCCTCACCTTGTTTGCCATACAAACCAAGGTAGGTTTTCACTTACACTCTTCATCCCTAGTACACCTCACTCACTCAGTGTTAGTCACTTCGTTTCAAATGACCAACTCACTCAATCAGTGTTAGTCACAACAAGGACAGTTGTCAAATGAGAATTACAGACAGTGTTGACTAAATTGCCAAGCATCCATCTCTCAGACCAACGAAGATGCAAAGATTTCAATTACTTCATTAATTGTTTAACACATTTCATGTTTTAAAAAATTACTTTTTAACACATTTGATGTACAGTACTAGGCACATTAATCTGGACATGCACATATAATTATGCCCTAATATTTGGACTAAGACTGAGCCGCCAAAGACATATATTTGTTTGTAATTGATAAAAATGAGAGAAATTTAAAATCAATTTGTTGCAATGAATGTTTGATAAGCTAAGTAATAAATAGAAATGCGGTCATGTTGCAATTACAAATAGCTGAATTAAAAACGTCAGATTGATTTGCCTAAGACTGTACATCACCAGAAAATCTGGGCCCATTCATAAACATATATGTAATTTAAGGCGGTAACTTTCTCTTTACCTAAATACGACATTCCTTGAAAATTATTTTCTATGTTGATTTATAATTCAGTAATGTAATTCAATTGTTATTGTTCAATGTGACTCTAATTAAAGATTTTCATGTAATGTAATTGGTGTATTTAATGTAATCTAATTAATGTTTTCATGTGATCTAATTTTAAATGCTTACTCTGGCCGCAGTTCGATTTCACCAGCTGGGGTACTTACTTGGGCGTAGCCTTATTGGTAATCATCTTTTTTGGTATCATCGCCATCTTCACCATGAACGAGATCATGTACACCATCTACTCGGCCTGCATAGTTCTTGTCTTCTCGATGGTTCGTTTCAAGTTTTTCCTTTTTTTGAAACCGTGATAAAAATTTCCATTTTAAATAGTTAAAACAAAACACAATTGTCCAGGTTATGAGGGCAATGCATAATTGCATATTCAATGGCTGGTGTTCCTACACAGTCGCCCATTCAAGGGCTAACCAAACACAATGCAAAGGATCTTGTCTTGGTTCGTTCCTATGGTGAAGTATCAGTTCTTCAATGGAACCAATGTATATCTGTCCAAGAGCTCATCACTTCGTTGTAATTCACTAATTATTAATTGTGAACATTATTTAGAATTAAAAACTTCTTGCAACACTGATATATTTTTTTCACATGCTGAATTTTCGAATGTACAAATTCAATTTTCTGAAGTTTGTTTATAATGTGCAACCTTTGTACAAAGTGTTATGTAAGTTGAACCATACGGTGAAAGTTTTTCTTCAATGCAGTTAAGTGAATATTGATTTTCGATTTTTTTTCTTACCATGATTATATTTGAAGGTTCATTATTAAAGTTTCAACAGTTGTGTGTATTTTAGGATATTTCGGCAGTTTTGCAGATTATAATAATTTCTAAAATGTTGAAATCTAATTCTAACATCTCATTTATAATAATTATAATAATGTATAATAATTAAAAAATGTATTCTAAAATGTTGAAATTTAATTCTAGTATCTCATTTACGATACTCAATTACTGATGGGTGGACGCAAGTATGAGTTAAGTCCCGAAGATTACATTTACGCAGCAGTGGAAATCTACGTCGACATCGTCAACATTTTCGTAGCATTGCTCTCGCTATCCAAAAATAACTGAAGGGTGAGTGAATTTATTTAGTATTTTATTGTATCCAAAAAACTAACTGCAGGATGAGTGAATCTATTTAGTATTTTTATTCTATTAAAAAAATAACTGAAGTGACTTCACTGTTTTCAAAGTCCCAAAAGGGAGATTTGATGTTTTTGTATGTTTGACTTTGAAGATGCCAAACAAAATTAAAATAATTTTTCCTTACGCTTTTTTTTATTCTCTTTCCAATTATTTTCTGTCATGTCCTACCTTTATCTCTTTAATTACTAATCTTAGGCGTACATTTTTAGTTATCTTTCTCACTAGCTCTACTGCTGTGTAACTATCTAATAACAACATTTCACTGATTTATATGCAGTCTATTTAAATCCGTAGGAAGGCTATTTTATTATAATCCACTTGTGCGATTCAATCCATTTTGGTCCATAACTTTACCTTTACAAAACTATTTGTCTGTTGCATTGTGCTTTGGGTGTCCACCATCCACCCTAGCGATATTAACTACAAAAGTCAGTCCGTCGTCCTCGTATCGCGTCCATATTTAAAATGAAGGCAAATATTAAAGTCTTCTGATTTTGCTTTTTTGTACAATATAAGTTACTTTTTTTTTAAATAATTATTTAGAAAAAAAAGACATCACTGATCTTATAAATGTTCAAAGTTTTTATTTTTGACCTCACAATTGTATTATTGAATGAAATTTCCTGAATCTTGATAACAGTGTGAGTAGTAAATTTGGGTAAAATATTTTGATTTTTGATAAATTGTTGATTTTTTTCACTCAATGACGTAAGGCGAACGCCCTGTATGGAGCCACTACATATCCAGCTCTTCCTGTTGGTCTTCTCCCAGACAGTTCTACTTCTTCAATTCTCCTCACACGATCAAACAATTGCAACCTCACACGATCAAACAATTGCAACCTCACACGATCAAACAATTGCAACCTCATACCTCGCAGATTTGTCTGCAACAGCCCCAGTCCGTCCTTCAAGCCACCTGCGTAGTTCTTCTATCTCACAACTGCCAAGTACCTCAACATCAGTCCATCATTTGTTGTTAGGAGACAGGCATTACAGTATGTTTCATTTCTGCTTCATAGCGCAATGCAGACCTCACACAGGTTTCATTCATATCAGTTCTAGTCTTCAGGGATACTTTTTTATTTATTAGCAGACTACTCATCTACTTACACATTCTTTCTTTGCTGCTGCGACTGCTTTCTCTGATCCTGCATCCACAAAGGTATCAACATTTCTCCACCCTCGACCATGCTCTCTCTCTCTCTCTCTCTTTCGATTTTACGTCACCCGACCCCTCCGCTGTCATGCAGAGCACTTGTAGATTAACACTTTGATTACCCTCCTCAGTTCAGATCAGTGTTTTTAACACAAATTGTGTGGTTTCCTCCACACAGTACTGAGTGCTCCTGTTCAGGTTCCACTCTCTCAATTACCCTGTCTTCTCCAAGTTTACCTTCAGACCAAGTTTCTCCATTTCTCTCCTTCATACATCAAACATTTGAATTGCCTACTGATTGTTTGGCTAGTTAGGATTACATCACCAGCAAGCATAAACTCTGTGATACAGGGATTCTATTGCTTATGGGAAACATGGCGTTACTCGTGCAGTCGTTTAATGTTGTCTTTTCACTCAACAGCCAATTTAATATTATTGTTAGCTCATAAATTATCGCCATGCCCTATCTCTTGAAGAAATTAAATTGTAATTCCTGTTTATCCAACATATTTGTCATTTTATTTCTCCATTATATTTTCTTGTAGGGGCTGTTCTGTTCTTTCATACTTCTTAACTCCATCGATCGGATATACATTTGTCTTATTCCAATATTTCAATTTAAATCTGCTCCATTGTGGAGCGTGTCACCTACTGGTACTTATCCACCTTCATGTTGTTGTTGTTGTTGTTGTTGTCGACCCCCCTCCGTCCCCGACATAGAGGACGGAGCCCTCACGTCGGTGGGTCCAGCCCCCACCCCAGCAGGTCGGACCATCGGGCTAGTAGCCC
>JARUHE010349958.1:0-10112 GCA_031471125.1 Archaeomysis grebnitzkii | reverse complement strand
CTATATGAAAAGAAATAATAATAGTATAGATGATATATAAGCATTCAAGTCATTGTCTAACGCCGACGACAATGACGACGACGACATCGGAAACGCTACGCCTATTTAGAGCTTCGCTACGCACGCTCGACAAAAAGGGAGCTATTTCAATTAATTCATACTTTACAGAAAACTTTAAATAAGATAGATCATTCATGATGCATAAATCTATCATTAATGTTAAATAATTATTGCTGTAAAACCAAAAACCAAAAAATCTTCAGTTTACTTGGGAAAAAATACAAGCTCAAAAACAGCATAAAACTGAGTTAGGGTACTGCGGCAAAGTTCAAACAATGCTACATTATTTTAAAATAAAACGCTTAGTAGAACCTGTAGACTTCATAAAGGAATACACATAATTAGTTTCAGCTCTTATAATACCAATAAGTCCAAACTAACATCATAAAGTTAAATGTAAAACACTTGACTTTAATTATAAATATACAGTATGTTGCATACTAAAAGGGCATACAAAACATAGCTCTGAAGGGTTTACTTGAGATTTCAAAATTTAATTTTTCCACATCACAAACTTTGTTTACTAAATAAGTGCCATCTTGAGGTATCAAAGTATAGTAAAAAAAATTCATGTTGTGAATTTTTTTTCTTGATATATATCCTTTAAACAACAAATAATTTGTGCTAAAACTTACAAGAAAATAATTTTAGTTTTTACTCAAGTTTGAACATGTATAAATGTTCGAATGGGGATTCTTCACTTCTATATGTCTACTAGTTGATGTCCCTTCAGTCCAATGGAAGGATTTGGTTCTTCTGGATGTCTACAAGATAATGTCAGCATCAAATGTCCCTTCAATCCAATGGAAGGACTTGGTTCTTCTGGCAAATGGAACTTTTCACTTCTAGGTGTCTATAAGATGATGTCCGCAAAAGATGTCTCTTCAGTCCAATCGGAAGACTTGGTTCTTTTTGTGACAGGGACTCTTCACTTCTAGATGTCTACGAGATGATGTCAACATCAGATGTCCCTTCAGTCCAAATAGACTAAACCATCTTGATCTTTACCACGATTTTATCCCCAGTGCCAATTATTGTACCATCTTAACAATAACATCAAGACTAAGAGAGGATGCATTCAACTTTTAATCGCATAAATTTGTATGGCAGCAACAGTTAAAGCTACATCAGGAAGCATTTTATTCGTTTATATTGATGGGAGAATTGTTATGGCAATATGAGCCACTGTAGAGCCTCCATTGTTGGAAAAATCAAATCCTTCTATTGGACTGAAGGAACATCTGATGCCAGAAGAATCAAGTCCTTGTTTAACACTGATGCCAACAACATCGGAGTTGCTATGCCTATGTAGAGCTTTGCTATGCATGCTCGACAAAAATGCATTTCAATGATTTAATTAATTAGCAAATTTGTCATTGAATAAAGGTTGTTCATATTACATATCTTTAAATTTTATTTAGATTCAATAATAAAAAATTGAAAATTGACAATACCACCACTGTGGACCACCATCACAACATAAGTGTTATTTGATGGTTTTTTATTATCAATGAAAAACTGTAAAAAAAACAAAACTTAATTAACTAACTTAGAAGTAAAATTACATAAACTAACTTGTGGAGTAAGCTCAACTTCCAATTCTCCTGTGAGATACTGTCTTTCGAACTCCGCATTTTCTCCCACATATGACGAGATCATCCGTCGAATTTGTTTCTCATTAAGAAGTAATCCAAGTCCAAAATTATCAACACCAGCATTATTGCTTACCACAGTCAAATCATTCACTTTACTTTGAAGTAATCCACTGATCAAATTTTCAGGAATGCCACACAAACCAAAACCTGTAAATTATTTTGTTGACAACTATTTATGTTAAATAATTATTCAAGAAATTCATGAAGAAAGATATAATAAATAATTTAAGAATCTTTTTATTGAACCAAAGATTTAGTTGATAAGCTGTAGTTGAACATATCAAATCTCCAGTTCTTCTTTTGTTTTAAATAAACTTTTCTCTTAACATATTTTTTCATTTAAACAAAAAATATTCAATTAAATTGAAAAAGAATTAGGTCCAATCGGTTAGAATACTCATGCAAAAACAAATTTTGTCAAGCAAACATTGTATAACTTGAAATAAACTAACAATAACCTTAGTAAAACCGTTTAACCAAGAAAAATTTGAAGTTGAGAAGAAATGTGTTTTTTCATCAAAATCAAATAATTTCAATTAAACTGAAAAAAGTTGATGCACATTGGTTAGAATGCCCATACAAACAAATGTTGCTAAGCAAAATTTGTTGTAGAGCTCCAAATAAACTCACAAAGAGCTTAGTAAAAAAGTTGAAAAAAAAAATGTTTTTTATTAGAAACAAAAAATATTAATTTAAATTGAAAAACAATTATTGCATATTGGTTAGAATATCCATACAAACAAATGTTGTAAAGCAAACGTTGTTGTATAACTTCAAATAAACCCACAATGAACTTGGTAAAGTAGTCTAAAAGAAAAAAAAATGTTTTTTCATTAAAATGAAAAATTTGCAATTAAATTGAAAAGTATACAGTGCATATTGGTTAGAATGCCCATACAAACACATATTGTAAAGCAAACTTTGTTATATAGCTTCAAAAAACACACAATGAGCTTGATAAAAACTTTAAGCAAAAACAATTTCAGAGTTGAAAAAAAAGTGTTTTTCATAAAAACAAAAAAAAAATCAATTAAATTGAAAAAAATATTTAGTGCATTTTGGTAGAAATGCCCATACATACAAACAAATGTTGTAAACAAACTTTGTTGTAGAGGTTCAAATAAACTCACAATGAGCTTGGTAAAAACTTTTAACCAAGGAAAGTAAGTTAAAAAAAATGTTTTTTCATTAAAATCAAAGATTAACAATTACACTAAAAAAAATTAGTCATATTGGTCAGAATGCCCATACAAGCAATTGTTATTAAACAAACTTTATTGTAAAGCTTCAAAAAAAAGTATAAACCAATATTTGAAGGGTGTGCACATCATACGCAGCTTACAGAACTAAGAAAGGGCAATCACAATAGCTCATTTCTGTTATATCATAACACTCGCTAATAACTAGAGATATTAAACACCAAAGCTCGTCCAAAAAAAAACACCAGTAATGTACGAATTATTATTAAGCACAGTGAAGATCGTTTGTACATAACAGACAATGTACGACAAAAGTTTGAATTTTTTTAATACTGACGGCAGCAATAGATGTCATGTAAACAATTTATTCTTCCAGTTCAGTAAATATAAATAGGCACTATAGGAACTCACCAAACACAGGCTAGCCTGATTCTTATAAATTTAAAATAGTTAAATGAAACGGAGTTATTTCAATAAAATCTAGTTTTACCGAAAATTATTGCTGTAAAACCAAAAAAAAATCAACCAGAGAAAACAAATTGTTTCAATAATAACAAAAACCTAGATTACAGATTAATTCAACTTACATAAATAGCAAAATATTTTTAAATTCATTAAAACCATAATTTTTAGGGGGAAAAAACTTGTATATTTTTATGCAATGTTATTATTCAAGAAAAAAGGTTAAATTTATAAAAAAAATTCAACATTTACCTTCACCTCTTATAAAAATGGTGAAATATTTTGAGCTATAATACGTCATTTTAAAAAAAATATAATATATAGAATCTTTATTTAGGCAAAGTTATTGTCATAAATGGCACATTGCAGGCCATTTTTCCATTATGGAAAACATTGCTTCACATGTTTTCTAATTACCCACCAAATTCTTTCCTGAATTACAATTGAATTCTTACATATTGTATATATACAGGGTCCACCATATTAACAATCAAATATAACATGTTTTTTTGGGGGGGCAATGTCCTTAGTTTTATGTAACATTTTTTCCTAATTATGTCTATTTTATATTGCAGGAATAAGAATTTATGAAATTTAGTTTTACGAATGGCTGTTGATAGAAATGCAATCGTATGTCTCCATCAAAGAGGAGACAGTAACTCTTGCATCGCAAAAAAGCTGAATATTTGCCGTGAAATGGTTTGGAAGGTGGTCAAAAGTTCAAGGTAACTGGTAAGGTATGCAACAGACCAGGCCATGGTTAATAAGGAATCCATGTCGCTCTGCTGCAAAATTGGCTGCTGAAGCAAGAATCAGTCAAACATCATTGCGTCGAATCCTTAAAGAAGACCTCAAGATCTATCCTTACAAAATGCAGAAGAGGCATGAACTTTCAACCACTAATGAACGTATGAGATTTGATAAATGTCAACCCATTCTGAAACTCTTGCAAGAAGGCACGCTGCCCATTTTGGTGTTCACTGATGAGAATAAATTTGATGTTCAGCAATGCTTAAACATCCAAAATGATATAGTTTGGAGTAGAGATGGATCAGTGGAATGCAGGAGAGTGATGATGTAGGCGGCAATCACAGCTACTGGAAGATCTCCCCTCGTTTTAGTTCCATCAGGAGTCAAACTGAACAGTCAGCGCTACATGTCTGACATTTTGGAATAAACTGCTTCCCTGGGAACGTGAGCACTTTGATGCATCTTAGACTCTTCAACAAGATTCCGCTCCGTCGCATGGCTCAAAAATGACTCAAGGTGAATTATGTCTCACATCCCAGCGTTTCTTAGCAAAGATGAATGACCCTCAAGGAGCCCAGATTTGAACTCCCTTGACTTTTCTCTTTGGTCAATCCTGGAGAGCAAGGTCTGTATAACTCCTCATGATTGGCTGGATAATTTGAAGTCGACGTTGCAATGAGAATTGGCTTTGATCCCTCAAAAAGTGCTGCGTGCCTAATGCAAAGCCTTCCAGGATAGATTGAAGGCTGTTATTAAAAATAAAGGAGGCCATAATGAATAAATACCTATTGGCTATAAGTCCATGTAATAAATTTTTAATTTCGCTTATTATTTACTTAGAAACATGTGCGTTGCCATAAATATGGCAAACCCTGTATATGTATATATTTGTACGTTTGGGAGTAATTTCGGACAAAGGTCTTCAAAAATGTTTTTTACAAATGTTTTAATTGGTTAGGAAATATTTTATTTAAAATTCCGAATTATAAAGTTTAACAAAATAACTTCTTACATAATTTCTATAGTTTATTTATTCTATAACTGTATTATTCGTTATAACTTGGTTGCTATCTCCACGTCATGAACCTATCGCACTATTTATAATTTTATGATCTTAACTAAAAATAATAAATTTGAGCTATAATACTTATCTAATTTGTAGAAAGAAGTATTTAACAATTAAAATAAATCTTTGCACTTATTAACCATCAGATCATCTAACTGAGGAGAATGAAGTGAATCAACTCGCAATAATTATGACGATGACGAAGCAATAAAACAGACAAAAAACAACAACTCTACAGACCCAGACAACATTAACATAAAACATCTAAAACACCTAAGAGACAAAGCAATAAAAACACTCACCAAAATATACAACACTGCCATCAACACCAACACAATACACAACACATAGAAAACAGCCAAGACTATCCCCATCCCCAAACCCAACAAAGATTCCACCAAAGGTGCCTCCTACAGACCAATCTCCCTCCTACCCCCAATAGCAAAAACAATAGAGAAAATCATCCTCCCAAACATAACATCAAACATAAACCTCCCCAACCACCAACAAGGATTCAGAAAACAGCACTCCACAAAATAAATAACATAACCACAGGATTTAACAAAAAACGCCCACCCACAAGAACCATAACCATAGCCCTAGACATGTCAAAAGCATTTGACACAGTACACTTACACAAACTCATATCCAAACTAAACAACACCATCCTCAAATTGTTTTTTCAATTTTTCTCTTCTTCATCAGCAGCATTCTTTAATTTCTTTATATTTTCTTACTCTTGATTCTTATCATAATCTGCAGCATTTACTGCATATGTTTTTATTTCATCTTTATTGTCCCTATCTTTAATAAATGTTTGTAAGGAGAAAAATCCCAATAATCATAAATGGAACTAGAGCCTTTGCTTGACAAAATACTTTGTAAAGAGGGACTCAATGGTGTTAAGGATTGTGTTTCTTGAATTTGAGAATTATGAGTTATTTTAACATTAGCTCCCTCATTTAATTACATTGTGATACATGTGGGTTCTTCATCCTCAATTATATATTGACAAATTTCAACATTAGGACCATTTTGACTAACCATTGATATACACCATTTCTTATTTGAAAGAAAGTAAATAATTTGTATTGTTGATTAATCATCATGAAACCAAGTGAGTTTATATTAGACCTATATATCTGATAGAAATTCACCATCTTCAGTACTTATATTATAGAAATTCACAATCAAGAGTATTCATAAATTCTTACCAGATTCAACTTTCTGTATACTGTGGATATGATCGCCAATTGTTTGTGCAGGAACATCATACTTCTTCTCAGCTTTCCTCCATGAGAGAATACCTTCTTGCACATCTGCCACTGCCTTTATCAAATTTTCGTTTGAGTATCGTCCCCTCCTTCTGAGAAGTGTTTCGATATTTTTTGGAGTTGTACATTTTGTTGTAGTTTTCATCTGTGTTGATAATGAATATGTTTATTTGGCCATACAGTTACAATAAAATATTTACATTAAAATCAAAAATTTAGAATTAATAAATTCGGCCCAGCCCAATGAGTATTTAATACTCTTATAGGACTGCTTTACATAATATATTTTTTCTATATTTATCAAATATTAAAAAAACAATAAAAATACAGCTTTAATGTATTTTAGTTCGTACGAAAATTTTTGTTTCGTGCATTAGTTGAAACAACTTAATTTTTTTCCATATTTATCCAAAAGCTACTGGCGGAGATGTTTTCTATGATCTTCATCAGACTAAATTGCCACAAAGACATTATTTTCCTTAGGGTATGAATTGAGCTTTTTTGGGGATGGTGGTCGTGGTATAGTTTTTGTGTGGCGCGAATTAAGAACTCCCTTATGTCTTCGTGAGCTTGTCAGGATGATTAGCTCTGAAGCCACCGTACGTTTTCTTATCACGGTAGAACAGGGGAACAGTATGTAGGATTATATCCTCAGGATACACACTTATAGATAAGATGATCATACGAAAGGACCAAGCTATAAATTGCATAGTAGTGATGGAGATGAACAGGTTGGTGCTCTATAAATTCAATTCTTCTTATGATTTGTAACTGCATCAAGAAAATGGTTATCCGGGAGCAGGCATAACTTATTAATTTAGACCAAAAACAGAAAGTAAACTCCACAAATAGGAAAAGTTGAACACCCTAGGGGCTTAGCATAGAAATATATACACATACAATTACCTTGACTTTGCATTGTATACAAAGACAGGTTTATCCCCTGTGAAAAGGCTTGTTTTCAATGGTAATTCCAATGTGTTTTAGTACTTGTGACAATATTGATTTATTTCCTAAAAGCTAACAGGTAATTTAAACTAATCTTACATAGATGTTAGATAATATTGGAATAACGTTTAGCCTTTTACATACAACAGGTATTTTATTTATATTTTTCAATTGGTTCAGATTTTATTATGTTTTCTACTCAGCATTTACATATTATCCATTCAATGTATTTGTATTTAAGTTACGAATAATTTTTTTTACAATAAAATCACATTCAAAAACCGAAATAATTATGCAGAGGTTTAATAAATTTTATATACTTATACAAACTATAATTTGTATTAATAAACAATAAATAAAATTAAACCATACAAATTAAAACTAAATTGATACAACTACACATAATAATAATAATAATAAAAATTATTATAATCATAACAATAATAATAGAAAATAATCATAATAACAATGACAAATAATAAACATTTTCAGCACCATGAGCATTTTATACCAGTTAAAAACTACATTCATCGGGTCAATCAGAAGTAATTTTTTCCCTTTAACGCCTGTAGGGACAAAACAGTGGAAGTTGTAGGGCTATTTTCAATGAAAATATAATTGTATTGTATACCTTAGGGTAATAATAATTCAGGCGTTAAGTGGTTAAATTATGCTTAACATTTGGATTATTTAAAATTGAATTGTTGTGTAAACTTTAACATTTTATTTCTGGAAAGGACGAGTTCGTACCATGCAATAGTTGTTGTTTTCAACACTAACTTTAATGTACTGTAGTTCAGTGCTTTTAGTAATATTTTTAGTTCAGTGCTTTTAGTAATATTTTTAGTTTAGTACTTTTAGTAATAATTTTAGTTTAGTACTTTTAGTAATAATTTTAGTTTAGTACTTTTAGTAATAATTTTAGTTCAGTACTTTTAGTAATAATTTTAGTTTAGTACTTTTTAATAATATTTAGCTAGACACAAATTGGATAGATTACATAGATCGAAAATAGCACAAGTGAGGTAGCCCACATTCAAATAACATTGAGTTTATCTTACTTCTGCTATTGTCTATCCAAATATGGGTGGTGAATGAGCCTTGTACTCATAGCCAAGGCTGGCATGGATATGGTACAGTTTTACCATAATCATGGTATTACGGTAAAAGTTTCTAAGATAATAAGAAGGTATGATACCATAAATACGGTAAATAAAATAAGGTATAATACCATAAATACGGTAAACTAAATAAGTTATTACTATATATTGGTTGATAATAGTACCTGTGAACTAAATTCTATGGTATTTGGATGTGGGTTACCTCACTTGTGCTATTATAAGTCTTGCCAATAAGACTGCATTACAACTACAAATAATATCCTACAAAAGAATCCGAAGACCAGTTCTGATGTTTCATATTATCGTAAAAAATTGTTCCTAAACCTGTTTCACACTCACCTGAAGTTAATTTTAACCCCTTATCTGACAAGCAATTTTTAATAAATACTATTTTTAATACTAACTGTAAATAATAAATACTAATAAATACTAATAAATATTATTTTTAATA
Organism: Archaeomysis grebnitzkii; assembly: GCA_031471125.1. Lineage (NCBI taxonomy): Eukaryota > Metazoa > Arthropoda > Malacostraca > Mysida > Mysidae > Archaeomysis > Archaeomysis grebnitzkii. The sequence continues at coordinate 1,126 of JARUHE010349958.1, read as the reverse complement.
CTAACTGTAACTTATTTTAGTGCTATAGTAATACTATAGTATGGTATTTTGTTAATAATAATAATAAATAGATTTATGTTAGTACTAACAATATTAATAATAATAATAATAATAACAATAATAATAATAATACAACTATTTGTTATTAGAATCAATAATACAAACAGTAATAACTCTTGAAGGTAAAAGTACTACTTATGCATTTTACTATTTAAAAAAATAAATTCATGAGGTAAATGGTTAAATTGAACTAACCATTTGAAACATTCCTTGTTATTACCTAAGAATTAAAATACATTAGATTTTATATTGAAAATAACCTTTGTTATTTTTGAGGTGTGTAAAAAATTACTATTATTTATTATTTATTTTTATTATTTATTATTATTATTTACTATTATTTATTTTGTATTATTTATTATTGTCTTATATTTATTATTATTTATTTTTTATTATTTATTATTGTTTATTATGATTTATTATTATTTATTTTTTGTTATTTATTATTGACTTATGATTATTATTTATTATTGACTTATATTTATTATTTATTATTGTTTATTATTACTTCTTTTTTATTATTTATTATTGATTTATATTTATTTATTATTGAAATTAACCTTTACTATTTTCGAGGAATTCAGCTCGTGTGTTAAGGTGTTAATTAAAGGCTTCTGCATTGCTTGCAGTCAACCAAGCATTTATTTTAAATTTTCGTTTCTTGTTTCATGATTTATTGATAGATAATCACTATTATTATTATTATTAACTATTATTATTAAGTATTAGTGTTAATTTTTACTATTTATTGATAGGTAATCACTATTATTAACTATTATTATTATTAATTATTAGTGTTAATTTTTACTATTTATTTTATTATCGTTAGTTATGGCTATTACTATTACTACTATTAACTATTATTATTAATTATTAGTGTTAATTTTTACTATTTATTTTATTATCATTAGTTATGGCTATTACTATTACTACTATTAACTATTATTATTAATTATTAGTGTTAATTTTTACTATTTATTTTATTATCATTAGTTATGGCTATTACTATTACTACTATTAACTATTATTATTAATTATTAGTGTTAATTTTTACTATTTATTTTAT
>JARUHE010349947.1:0-10112 GCA_031471125.1 Archaeomysis grebnitzkii | reverse complement strand
TTTCTACTGACGAGGGTATCAGGTGATACCGAAATATTTGGAAATAAACTTATCCTCACGAATGTGTGTTTTTGTTTATAACAAGAAACTTGAAAGTTTTTCAACAATATATCCATTTTAATGTTTATTTAAAGGTTCAAATTTTTGAATGCACAATTGAATAATTCATTTAGAATTTAGCACAATGAAAACAAAAACCACCTCGCCCAAATAGAGAACTAATTTTGATTGTATTTTTGTTGTGGATACCACTTGTCCAACAAAAAGCATGTATATGTGATACAAAACTTTCTTTACATTTCTTTCTAATAAAATTCAAACAATTTAACCAACATAACACCAATGAAAAAGTAAAAATATATTTAAATAACAAAACATTGAATAATAATAAGTAATGTTGGTATAACTAGATAATTTAGAATTTAATACTATAAACAAATACATGTCTTAGTTATTAAGGAACGAATTATACCCAACATTGAAGTTAAACATATTAGTTAAAATAAATGATACCATGAAAGAATAATATTAACAACTTAGATTAAGAGTTCGATAGAGTTTGATAGAGAATACATTTGTTATACATGAGTTCTTTTATATACCATTAGATTCCAAAAGTAATACTTTGATGATGATGATCATGATGATGTTGTTGGTAATGATAATAATATTTATTTATTTAAAAAAACATGTTTTTCTTGCAAAAAAACACAGTTTTTTTTAAAAAAAAGTTTTTTATGGTTTTACTGGATTTTTTTAACATCTTTAAAATAATAGGTAATTATTAGATTATAAATTGTTTACATAACAAAACAATCAGGCAACCATCATTGCAAATATAGATTACAATTTGTATGTTACATTGATTTTAAATTGCTGGTTTGGTTAATACTCATTAGCTACTAAATACATTCTGTAATGATTCTGATGCTTATATAATTAACATAGCTAAACATGACGTGGCAGACATTCTTGATAAATAAACAACATATATCACATAGTTGAAATATATATTGAGCTGTGTGTTTTCATTATTTTACTATTATATTGATATAACAGAATGATGAGCAACTAAGGTGAATTTAAGTAGCTAATTAATAGCCAAACTAAACTATGTGTGTATATGATAAAAAAATAATAAATTTTACAAAACTACATTGATTCAGTGTTATAATGGATAGCAACATACGGAGTATTTAATTAATTGATAATTATAAAAAAAAGTAAAAGTAATTGTAAGCTTCCAATTAATTTATTTCAATAAATTATGGTTCTTAATTAGATAAATAAAATCAAATATAAAATGTTATTGAATTAAATTTCAATAAATATTGATTTTACAAAATAAAATATGCCAACCCTACAAACATTTTGTTGCGACATAGTGGATCATCTTGCACGATCGTGCACGATGTCATACACGATTGTGCGCTATGTTGCAAAACAATGTTTCTAAAGAGTATTGTAAAATAGAAACTTAAAAAAAATTGTCAAACATATATTAAGTGGTGTCTAATTAGAGAATTGAAACCAACCTCCCCTGGAAAATATTGTCCATAATTATATGTGAAGCCATTCATGTTCAATAAAAAAATATGTGAAATGAAATCTTGAAAGTGTTTTGTCTAAAATGTAACCAGTGCTAAGTAAGGAACACCTTACCAATCCATACAAGAACAGCCCCCTATGCATTATTTCGAAAAAAAACTTAAGATGCATCTGTTTAGAATCGATTATGAATGAAATATATAATGCCATGGTTTTGTTTTGATTATATACTTCTTCTTTTTAAATTGTTGTAGTACAATACAATAGACCTTGTCTTGTTTTTTTATTACTATATTATTAATGCAAGGTCATGATTCTAACAAAAAAATAGATTATCTCAAAAAAGATAAAAAATAATCATAAAAAACGTGTTTTTTGCAACAAAAAAATAACACTGAAGAATAAAACGTTTTTTCTTGCAATACTATACATTACTAAACAAAAAATTTCTTATTATTATTATTACTATTATAAATTTTATTATTAATGTTATTGTTTTATTTCTGATTACTGTAGCATTTATATTGTTATTATTAGTATAATTGTTATTGTTGTTGCTGTTTTTATTATTAAAACAACTTAAGGCTTTATAGTTCTGTATAAAAAGAACTCCGGTTATCTTTTGAATAATAATATCCTTGTATATACACTTTCTAAAATTGTATACAAAATGTTTGATACATAAAAAAATGCATTTATATAGCCATTACAAATAGTTTTATTGTTTTGGTTAGCTTTACAAGTTGATTGTTTTGCATTTAAAATTTATCGAATTTTCCCATGTAACTTAATTAAAAAATAACTATATATCAATTGTTGCTTTAATAATACGAAAACTTAAAATTAAAACAAAATAAAAGTCTTCGTCATTTTTTACAAATATGTTTTTGTTTTTTGTTGCACTCCAACGTTTCTCAACAAAAATACGTGATTGTAATAACCTCAAAATAGTTATTCTTAATTTCATAAAAAAAAATTGAATGAATGATAAAATATTTAATTAAAAAAACATTAATGCCTCAAAATAACATCAATTACTGAATTTAATTTCACATCAGTATTATTTGAAATAAAGGAAAAAGTTACAACTTTCCTAATGATTTAAGTTATTGTGTTTGTTTACTTTGTATTTGTTGTTTTACACTTATTGTGATGAAATTTTTATTTAAGAACTTATTCAGAAGGGAATCTTCATTAAGATTCTAGTATTTTAAAATGTAGTACTTATACAGTACACGAAAAACATATTTACTTAGAACAATAGCGATACAAAATTATATTTGTTTTTATTTATAATTCAGTGGACCAGGCTATGGGTGCAGTTTCAGCACATTCACCGCCTGTAAAAATATTAATTTTTTCAAAACGAGAATAGCATTTTGAAAAATGATGTTCTTAGCTAGATGCACGAGTGAATAAAGAAGGGTTCGTAAACATTATACATAATTGTGCTTAGCAATAACAAACAGCTGTTCCATTTTTAAAAATACAATTAAAACACTGACATTTAAAAAAATTATTTTTTGTGAAAAAAAACAAGCAAACCAAAAACAACTTTTTCATGAAAAAAAAATGATTCGATGTAAGCCAATATGAAGTAATCAAACAAAAAACATTTTACGCTAGAATGCAAATAATTATTAGAAAATAAATGATTTTTTCTTTTAATTTAAAGGTAATTTAAATTATTTCTGAAAATTTTAATAAGGATCTTTCCGATTATTTCAATTTAATTTATAAGTTTCATCGTTCATATATATTGGAAGACAATTATTTTACATGTTTTATTTCATTGAAAGTTGAGTATATTTATTCACCTTAATACCCGAAAGCTATTAAATAAATTCAGATTCAGCTTGTTCCCTTTTTGTTAAACGTGTTTGGTTTGGAGCAAAGCGTTTTTCACTCCGCGTACGCCCTTCTTGTTCGGCAGCTCTACATTTATACAGGCTTGTGAGGTTGTTTAATAATGCTGGTTCGGCTACTTATGTGACTGCACATTTTTGATGGTGGTTGTGAATGTTTTTGGAAAAGTATATCTATTATATTAACCTCGTCATTATATGCATGAAGTAAAGTTAAGAGTAATATACTTTTATAAAAAAGTTCAGCAAAATCGTTATGTTTTGTGAACTCTTTTCAAATTTTACTAAATATCTAAAAATAAAAATGAAATTTGTAGATAAAACATTACACGTATGTAAACCTGATAAATATAAAAACGAAAATAAGTTTTGTTTGAAAATGAAAAAAAATTGTTTGAAGTTCTGTTCTACAAAACTTGTTTTTCATTATTTACGGGTTTCAAAATAGCTATTTATTATTTTCTCTATTTTTTATAAAACAATATTTTGGAATAGTTTACAACTCTGATTTATCGAAAACCTTCTACAGTGTGCGATTTATAGTGCCTTAGCTTTCATCCAAACTGTTATATACAGTGTAAACATATATTAGTCATATTGACTATCCTAATTTAGTCAATATGATGATGTCAATTTTGACTAACTTTTAAGAAAAAAATAGTCAGGTGACTAATATTGGACTAACATTTTCTTGGAAACTAAGTCAATATGACTAACTTATTGGCTAAACTAATAACTATAACTAACCTTAATTAGTCATGTTGACTGTTTTACAGATTTTTGTTACTAGTCAGAGGTTAGTCTATATGCCTAGATTTTGCATGTGCTTATAATTATTGGTGAATGAAACAATTTATTTTTAATATATATGATATAATTTTTTTCGACCATTTACTTGTATAAACAATACAAAACCATTAAGGGCATATAATTCCATTATCTTACAAGCATAAGAATAAACAATATTTAAAAAGATACTTAAACCAGTAAAGTAATTATTTAAACAGATTAGTAGAAATTAATAATATGTTTGTAATTTATAATGGATTAGTTAATGCTTAATTCACCATCAATACTACCTTCGCTGGCATAATTCTAGCTTAGACATGGTTAGAAAATTACTATGTGATTCATTGTAGGCACAATCTAATCTACTCTCATGCGAGTAGATAAGTGACATAAGCTGATCTTAGAACTCTGAAGTCTTCCCATTGGAGAACTAAAACTATTATACATTTTTCTATGTTGATAGTACTTTATTGTCAATTTTTGCTAAAATTCATTACCATCCCTAAACTAGGATTATGTCCAAAATGTTTACAAACAGTACTGAACACATTTATAGAAGCTAGCTCATATTAGATTTCCAAAAACCGTGCTCGTACTTTATATATATATATATATATATATATATATACATATATAAATTGCCAAGAAAAGTTTGTTGGCATTGCAAATTGGCATTTTCCTAGTTTAGACATGGTAATGAGCTTAGCGCAAAGACAGCATTAATTTAATTAATGGTGAATTCGGCATTACTAATTCATTTTAAAATACATACATACTTTTAATTTTTATTCACCTGCTTAAATGTTTAAGTTAATGACTTAAGGACTCTTCAAGTCTGTTTTCAAATATGTCTCATGATAAGAACAAACATTACAAAATACACGCACGTTCGCTTGAACTTTCACGTTACATGGGCTTACATATTTTATTGAGCATAACAAAGTAGTTCTGCACTTTTTTCATCTACTCTAATTGACATTATTCACCATTAAATTTATGTTTGACATTTTTAGGTTCACATGATAAAACATGTTTGAATTGTAATGTCTTTAAAATATAAACACTTCATTTATTACAATTTAATATAATGCGTACAATAAGCTTACAAAAAAAGCAGTCATATTAACTATTATAAGACTATTATTTGACTAAATTATGACTAAAGTAGACCTAAAAAGTTAGTCATATGTTTACAGTGTAGTGACTTGTAGTATCATAATTAAGCTTTATCTTACTGCGTTGTGAAAAATAACAGTCCTCTGTACATATAAACAAATACATGGCTGGCTTCGATGTCGCATTACTGTTCACTTACGTCCTTATAACTGAATGCTTGCACAGGTTTAATGACCTAATCAACAATAATGCAGATGCCAATTTACCACTACCTAAAGATACATTTATGGAGTTGGTTCAACTATGTACAGAGGACTGTTATTTTCATTTCACAATAGCTTTTACCGTCAATCATGGGCTTCCTATGGGAAGTTCCATATCTTCTATTTTGTCCAATATATACATGGAATTTCTTGGTCATCCTAACTTGTCAAGTATAGTATGGTATAGATATGTGGACGATATATTTTGCATTATTCTAAATAGTATTTCATCAGATTCAATGTTACAAACTATAAACACACAACATCCAGCCATTAAGTTCACCAAAGAAATAGAAATAAATAAAAGATTACCGTTTCTAGAAAAAAATGTTCTACACGATTCTTACAATCATATCCCTATTTTTAACATATATAGAAAGTCCACCCACTACAACAGTTATATTCATTCTTTTTCAAGCCATAGTAAACAAATAAAAATAGGTATAATGATCAAACTTTTTCTACGAGCATATATTATAGTTAGTCATTTCTTACTTGACAACGAAATCAATAACATTTTCAATAGTTTTGCTAGCCTAGGATACAACAATAATTATATAGAAATTACACATTTCAAAGTAAGACAAGTATATTACAATCCAAATAATTCCAAGAAAAAAAACAGATTACTCAATATCCATCCTCACACTTCCCTCACAAAACATTGATCATATAAAAAAAATTTACAAAAGTTAGATATCAACATATTAACTCGATCCAACAAATCCTTATTACCGAATAAAATAAATCCAATTATCAACCTCCTGTAATATACTATATTCCTTGCAGTCATTGTGATTCAGGTTATATTGGAGAAACCTTCAACTTTGAACGTCGCAAATACCAACATAAAAATGATCTAATAAATATGAAACTAACATAAAGCATATCTTGAATAAGGACCATCAAATTAATTTAAATAATATAACATTCATCCAAAAGAACAATAACAGAAATCAAATAAAACTCACGGAATCAATTTTAATTAACAACACCAATAAATTTAATGTACAGACAATTAACTATAAATTAGATAAACTAAGCCTAAATATTTTAATTAATAAAAATACAAAATTCAAAAAATGAATAGAAAAAATTAAAGTACTAAAACATTATTAGTTGATATGAATATCTGATAACTAAGTGACGTCACACCATTTAATCTTGAATATAAATTTTGCTTGCCTCACAGATTAAGGAAACCCAGTTAGTTAAGGAACTTGGTAGTATGTCACTAGTCCCTCCAGCTTGGTTCGTCTTACTCCCGGTCTCCCCAACAGCTGATTAGAATTTTGCCAGATTGGGCTCTTTTTTGGAAAAAAAACATTTAATCATGAAACTATATGTTTCGTCCTTTTTTTAAATTTGCTTTTATACATATTCTCACGAATATCTTAAACAATTTTTATAACGGTATACAAAAGATAAACATTTTGCGTAAGTTTGCTCTTTTTCTAAAGAAATTGGGCTATAAACACCCAATTTCGTTTGGACTCGTCAGAGACGGTCAGACAGAGTAAGACGGTAAGAGCTTGAGCTTCAGTGTTCAGTCTTTGAAATCACTCTGTTGAGGAAAGATGGAATTATGGATGTTGTTTTAATTTTTGAAACAATTGTTCGTTATATTTCTTCAAATATATGAAACTTTCAATTTTGTTTAATTCAAGTTTGTAATTTTTCAGAATGTTGAGAATAAGTTTTATACAAATTAAAAGTTCAAATAAATATAAATATAAATAAATAAATGAAGAGCCGCTTTGTATTGTGGGGATGGGGGGGGGGTTACTTCGTCAACCACGTGACGTAGACGCTAGCAGGGGAAAGTCTTGTCTGAAAATGCGTTCTTTAAACTACTGGGTTATTTCCTTATACTGTGTTACTATGACCATCGGTATTATTATTGAAATAATAACCATAACTATTATTATACTGTAGTTCCTATTACTATGACCATTATTATTATTATCAAAATAATTATCATCTCCACCAATCCCCTTCCAGTCCTCCTCCCCTCACACAAGCAGTACCTCAAGCCTGAGCAGCGCCAGCAGCATCTCCAGCCAAGCAGGCAGCGCCCCCCCTTCAGCAGGCATCAAGAAACTGCGTCGTCGCTTCCACGATCTGCTGGACGACGCTTTCTCTCTGCTTAATGGGCAGAGGACGGGAGATAAAGTGACACCCATGCCTACGCCTGCTCCTATAAGGAAGCAGAGAACTAAAAGTGCTGCTCCTATTAGGTAAGTGGAAAGTTTTTATTAGTTTTTTTTGGGGGGTTTTATTAGGTTTTTATTAGGCTCCTATTAGGTGGGTAGAAGGTTCCTATTAGGTGGGTAGAAGGTTTTTGTTAGGTGGGTGGAAGGTTTTTAAGGACTTTTCTATGCTATTTGTAGGATATAATTTTTGTTAGAGCTTTATGATCATTTTTTAATCTGATGACTAATTGTTTTAATATCTTATGTTGACCTTTAAAATTCATTATTATTATTGTTATTACATTTATATTTACGTTTACATTTACAACTTAATGGGTTAGTCATTAGGTTTCCCTAGTCATGTACCCATATCCAGTCCTATTCCATACATTATCCAATCTTTTTTTAAAAGTTTATACACTTCCTGCTTCTACTATATTTTCATCAAGTGAATTCCAATAATTTGTAACTCTATTTGAGAAAAAAACAGCCCTGGTCCTACCTTCAACCTGCGGCTTAAAAACAGTATATTTATGTTCTCTAGTTCTTCCTTCAGTACTTGGTCTAAACATGTCTTCAAACTTAATACCACTTAATCCTTTCACTATCTTAAACATTTCGATGAGGTCTCCTCTAAATCTTCGTCTATGCAAGAAGTAGAGCTTAAGTTCTCTTAACCTATCACAGTAGAGCTTGTGACTTAACCACCTAACCAGTTTAGTGGCTCTTCTTTGAACTGCTTCAAGTAAATCCACGTCTCTTGCCAAATAAGGACTACGTGCCTGAACAGAGAGTTCCATGTATGATCTTACATACGAAGGATAGACTTTAATAAAAAATCTCCTTCGACATGTATTTGAAAGCATACTTTAGTTTCTTCATTGCTCCAGTATCTCTTCCTGCAGCTATTTTTCAATGTTCTGTCCATTTCAGGTTATCGCATACTTTTACCCCTAGTCCTTTTCACTCTCCACATCTCAAAGTGCTAGTCTGTATCCACCTTCCTCCATGTAATATTATTGATGTGGTTTACGTCTCCCTATGTATATTACTTTGCATTTGTTTGCATTGAATTTCATTCCTCATCTCTTAGCGAATGCAGTTAGCTTACAGATATCGTTCTGTAACGTATCAGGCGCACTTGATTTATTTACTCTGCGGTATATCTTGGTATCGTCCGCAAAAATGGTGATAGTTAATGTCAAACTATCTTTGATGTCGTTTATGTAACACGGAACAGGATTGGTCCTAGGATAGAACATTGTGGTACACCACTCTTAACGTTCACACAGATTGATGATTCACCCGAAACTGTAACTCTTTGTACTCTATTATGTATATGTATCATGTATACAAAACAATCCCATAAGAATTAATATTGTTCAATTGATGGTACATTGTCGTATACTTGACATTGTATATTGTTTTAAACAAATGATCCTATTTTCCAATGAGTAAAAAAAAGGTGTTATAGCATATGACCGTTCTGGAAATCATATGCATAACCATAGAAGAAATGAAAACTTCGTTCTAGAGTTTGTGAAACACATACACACACGGCTCTAATTTATATATATTAAGTACAGTATCGAACTCCTGTATGCATTCACAAAAACATTGGATTCCAGACATTCTAGCAAATGAATACATATCTAGTTTGTTATACAAATGAACGTTCCGCAAAGTAGATTTATGTCATTGTTCTACACATACACATGTTCTAAATGCATAACAACCTTTTAAATAAACTAGTTTGAAATATATAAGAATAAACATAAGCAACGCCAAATGAAAATAGCAAATTCATACAAAAAAATATTTGCTCTGATTAAAACACATTACCATACAATACAACACATTGAAAAATTGACCTCAAGACTTAACATTTAACGTCAATTGACACATTTGTATTGCTGAAAAGGTATTTTTATTCGTTTTATGTTTCATTATTGAATTAATAGTTTTAATTATAGTGTTTTTGGCGTCTGCATTAAAGTAAAGAAATGGCATCACCCATTCAATTCTGGACGTTATTTTAAACTTTAAAAACAATAGTTTAATACTTTTAAGTCAAAATATAATACTTTTTATTATCAATTATAAATTTAAAGCACGTGGAGTTTATTTCCCGTGCTGTGTATGTAAGTGTATACTATATAAGCTATATTGTAGTAGGCCTATGTATTGTAAAATGTGTTAAAACAAAACATATATAATTAGTTGAAAATAATGGTACTATTTTGATAATTTCTTATAATTTCAACATATTCATTACAACTCTTTCTAATTTAGTTGGCAAGGTATGTACTTTGGGGTAGACTCGTCAGAGGCTACCAATA
>JARUHE010349936.1:0-10112 GCA_031471125.1 Archaeomysis grebnitzkii | reverse complement strand
TAACCAGACCCAACGTTGCTTAACTTCGCTGATCATACGGGAAGCGGTGTTTCAACGCGGCCAAGGCCGTTGTCCTGCTATTATAGACTTCTTGTATCACACGAGAATAAATTAAGTCTAAACTATATCTATGGCACACGTTTGAAATAGTTTGATTCATAAACAATCTTTAACTATTATGCTTGTAAAAGGTTATACCTCACAATAATGAAGACAATGACATACACCCAGCAACAATGAAGAAAATGATGGAGTGGTAAAGCTCTATGTCAAACTCGTTTCACTCACTCGACAATAAAGTGAGGCCACAATAGAACATTTTAAAAGGTTAAATAAAAATTGTAGGAGCTTCTCACCTTTGAAAGAGCAACCTATGAAATTAGAAAACCTAAAATGACGAAACTAAAGGAATTGTGTTATCAACGTCAAACTCACTCAAAAAAGTAATTAAAACAAGAATATTTATTCAATTTTAATACAATTATAATATATCTATTAACCTATCTATCTCAACATTTTCAAGTTTAATTGTAAAAATATTATAAGGAGAAAGAAAGGTCACACCTATAAATAATTTACATAATTAACAGTAATGATAGTCTTAAACTTACCAACTTTTTCAATTGTTTGGAAAATTGAGTACAATCTAGAGGCAATAATCTCGACAAAGGTTTTATTTATGTCCTTTAAAATGATGACTAGTATAAAACTAAAGTTACGTTTCCGACCAATTTTTAAGATAAGATACAATACGATATTAACATATTAATACAATTTTAATTTAAAAAAGTTGATTCAAAACAAATGTTGGTTGGAAGCGTAACTTTTCATGTTGGATTTTTTGTGAAAATGAGGAAGTTGGTCATAAGAAATTCAAAGAAGGACTAAAATTAAGTAATCATAAACTTAAGAATATTTGAATTTTTTGGCAATTGAAGTAAATTCATACGATGTCTACAATAAACGCGCATTCATGGATGACTTTTTGCAATGATTAAATTTACGACACTGTCTGCCGTAGACATGCACTGTGGTTTGCAGAGACGTAGATCAGAGATCAGAAAAAACAAGATGAAGATGTTAGTTGAAACCACATCATAACAAGTGATTGGGGCATCTCAAATTTCAGTTACAATTGGAGGTTCATTGATTTACCAGAAAAATTATATTTCGAAATTTTAGTTAGATGATTTTGTTTTTAACACTTTAACTGTTTCTCATAACACTAACGACTACATTATTAGTCTAATGCATTCTCCATCTTATGTAACACCAGTGATACAAATCAAGTTAATAAATTTATACAGGCAAATATTTGCCTGTATATATTTCTTGAAAACAATTGTATCACTGGTGTTACATAAGATGGAATAAGCCATTAGACTTTTATATCACCGGTTTTACAAGAAACGGTTAAGACAAGGTATTGAGGAAAAAGAATATTTCTTTGATTTATAAAAACAATGAGAAGAGGAATTGATTACAATTTTTTTTAAATAATTATAAAACTTATATTAACATTTGAAAATTCTTTTTGAGTTATATAATTATTTATTAAAATATATAAATTTTTGTTTAGTTAATTTCTTGTTTTTAGAGTGAAACAAGTATCAGTAAATGCTATGCATTAAAAGCTAGGTCTATAATTTTGTATACTAAACAACTTTACTCAAACCTCAGTTTGCCATCAAATTCATAAAAAAAACAGTTTGCACTCTTATGAAAGGTATATCTTCATGAATAAATCCTTGGTAACAAAACGCTAGAATGTTATGTTGTTTATTGTCATTTAAGCAAACGTTGCTGTAAAATTATTTTTTAAAACATGACAAAGTTTAGTCAAGATTTGTGAAATCATCTGGTGCCCCATCATCAATATATCCAACAATCAGACGGCAGTTATTAAAGCTGGTTATTTAGACACAGCTTGACAACAAATCAAGATTTGTTCACCCCGTGAGTATCAATGCAGTTATATTTATACTACTATAGAAAATTCAAAAAACCTTCTTACAAATGTCTTTTGTTTTCTTAAAATGTATTCCACCAAACCAGACCTAGAATTAATAAATTTTATTCCTTTCACTTCAGATCTTGAATCATAGCACGACATATTACATATACAATTAAAAATATAAATAAAACCATTCAGTTTGAATAGAATGCAAGAATCTAACATTAAGAAAATGTACAACTTACAAAAGTTAAAAATATTTCCACACTCTAAAGTAGCTGAAGATCATTCAGTGATTGAAAAGTGGACGAGAGAAAGGAGAGAAACTAGAAAGAAAAAGAAATTGAGTGGCTTTGAACTAGTTTAATGGAAGAAAATATTTGAGTGAATTGTGACAGAATAATAAAACTGAAATGAAATCTTACATAATTTACATAATAATAAAAACATTTCTTTAGCTTTTCAATGATTTTTTTCATTGTGTAAATAAACATCTAATCTTATATTCTATATTTACAATTATTCTAAGAAATATAATCGACATCCAACAATTAAATATATATCGGACAATTCTCCGATTGGCGATTGTTAGATGGAATGAGCGATTTATTGCTACTGGACATGACAAACATATTACTGGTGCCAGTATTGTTTCCACCAACTAGAGATTGTTGATGCTGTTGTTGTTGTTGTTGTTGTTGCTGCTGTTGCTGTTGTTGTTGTTGCTGCTGCTGCTGCTGTTGTTGTTGTTGCTGCTGCTGCTGTTGCTGTTGTTGTTGCGGCTGTTGTTGTTGCTGTTGTGGTGGTGGTGGTGGAGGGGGCGGTGGCTGTGGTGATTGTGTAGATAGAGTAGCTGAATCAGTTGCTGGAACAGAACTAGCAGCTGAACTATTAGGTAGTATACTGGAAGGAGATATTTTCTGCGTCATATAAACCGTCTGTGTTGGGTTGTTGAAGTTTCTTGGCTGTTGAACTATAGTATAGGGAAGCCTTTCAGGATGTAGACGCTCAACATGCGCCCTGAATCCTTCTTGCCTCGAGAATTCTAGATTACAGGGCACACATGTATAGGGTTTCTGAACCTTGTGGATCAATTCGTGTCTCTGCATTTTGTCTTTTCGCGTGAAAGATTTTCCGCAGTGCTGGCACACGAAAGGCCGTTCTCCCGTGTGAATGATGGCATGCCTGGTCAACTTGTCCTTCCTGGTGTAAGAATTGCCGCACAAGCCACAGACATATGGCCGCTCTCCGGTGTGAATTCTTGTGTGGACTCGCAATCCTTCGAGCCGGAGAAATCCGTGGCCGCAGGTTTCGCAGTGGAAAGGATAATTGTTTGTGTGTATCCTCATGTGGTTTTTCAGCTTATCACCTCGCGACAGGACTTTTCCGCAGATGTTACACATTTTCTTTGTGTCCCATTTGCCATTTACTGAAAAAAAGTTTCGTTAATATCTGTAAAATTTGAAGAAAAACTTTTGTCGAAAAAATTTCATGTCATGTCTAATTTGAGATTTGAGAAATTATTATTTCCAATAAGCATCAATTTTATAAAATATTTTTTTAAAACAGTCAGTAGTAGTTTATTGAAGCTAGATTTTCAGTCACAGCAGCACCTTGGTAGAATGTTATAACATATATAATAATTAAAAACATTTTTATAGCGCACAACTATATAATACTCTCGTGCGCTTTACACAATTAAAAAAAGATAAAGATAATACACTCAGAAAAAATTAAAAATATCTTCATTTAAGCAAATGTTTCTGTCAATTATTTTGAAAAAAGGCCAAAATTTAGTTCCCTGAAATCATCCACCCGAACACCAACAAAAATCAGAGGTCATATATAAAATCTGGTCTTTCAGACACAGTGTACTGGTTAGATCTAAACAAGGGCTGTATTATAGTTCATTGAATGAATCTAATACAAACACAACATAACTCATATAAACTTCCTCACAAAAAGAAATTTCAAAGTTACAGTTAAATAAAAGTGGTAAACACTTTAACCGTTTTTTGTAACACTAATGATACATTGTATAATGGCTTACTGTATCTTATGTTACATCAGTGATACAAATTAAAATTATTTAAAACATAACCAACTTAATTTGTATCACTGATGTAACATAAGATGGAGCAAGCCATTATACTAATTTATCAACAGTGTTACAGGAAACGGTTAAAGTGTTAATTCATTGTCCACCACTGCTGGTATCAGAAACATAGAATTTTGTTTCACTCACCTAGAGCATTGGCAGCAACATTGGCGGGTACGACTCCACCCGTTGATCCAGATGCCGTGTTAGGTCTTGTAGATTCCTGGAAAATTCCGTGCAATTTCAGATGGTTTTTCAGTTTGTCCCGTCTCGAAAGGATCTTTCCGCAGATATTGCACATCTTCTTAGTATTCCAAGCTCCATCTAGAATTTTTTAGTTATAAAAAGACATTAATTTGATGCAATTGCATTAACAAATACTTAACCCTTCATCAGTGGATTGAGAAGACAGCCTCAAAGTTCAAACTTTAGAGCTATGTTTGCCATATTCTCCTTAGGAATTACTATTGGGCACATTCTCTAGGAATTACTATTGGAGTGGACAATATGGAATTCTAAAGCATTGGCCTAGTTATCCTCAAAGTTCAAGCTTTGATCCACATGGCTATTTATTCTTACTAAATATTACAAGCATTAAACCATCACAGCTGCACAACTTATAATAAGACACACATACCATTTATTTTTTGGCATGGCAAGGGATTGCCCATCGGAATTCCTTCGTCAATGGCCGAAGCGTCCTGCGATTCCTGTTTCACCTGCGTGGCGATGACTTGTTGTAATGACGGCATTATTTTCGATACTGCGAACGCGACTTGTGCACTCGAGACAATGGGATTTGATGACGTGGAAGAGCCGCTCGAACTGTTGATGTTGCTCATCAACGTGGAGATGGAGTGACTTTGATGGGACAGGAAGTCCGAATGGGACATAATGTTCAAGTTGTTGGCAAAGGAACTCTCTCCGACAGAGCCCGATGCAACGGAAAAGGCCGGTTCGGCAGACGAACTTTGCCCTTTTTCAATACTAGAATGTGAAGTTCCATTGAAAGGGCTCATGGTGACAAGATCTGAAATGAAAAATGAACAAATTTAGTAGTCATAAATCAGGCACATCAACTGCCTTACATTTATACAACATTTATTGTTCTAATGTGATGACCAATCATAGTTTATAATAAACAAAACTCAATTTTCTTTAGCTTTGCAAATTTGGCAAGAAGAAGTGTTGTGAATAAGTATAGCCTTTTAATTTCTTTTTCTCCCAAACCACACTCATTTTTGCAACGAGAAGTGTTGGTACGGCCACACGACAAAAAAGTTTGCCAATTTCATGATGTAATTTTAAAATGCAGATTATGTTGTGTTACGGTTACTAAGTCTTTACCCCTTGGGGCCTCCAATTAATACAATAGATTAAATAATATTAATAAATGAATAAATGAATAAATAAACATATCAATAAATAACCAGAGATATGCCAAGTCACACACACCAAAGCTCGTCTGAAAAAAAAACAATAAAATAGGAATTATTGTTAAGGGTGAAGATCCTTTGTACATAATAGACAATGTACGACAACGATTGGCATTTTTATTTTATTCTTCCAGTTCAGTAAATATAAACAATAGGCACTATAGAAATTCACCAAACACAACCTAACCTGATTCTCACGAATTTAAAAGTTATTTCAATAAATTCAAGTTTTACATAATAATCTATTTGAGATAGATCATTCATAATGCATTTGTTAAATAATTATTGCTGTAAAACCAAAAACATCAAATGAGTTTGTTCAAAAACATATTTTCATTAAAACAAAAAATATTCAATTAAATTGAAAAAGATTCAGTCCCAATTAGTTAGAATACCCATGCAAACAAATTTTGTTAGGCAAACATTGTATAACTTGAAATAAACCAACAAAAAACTTAGTAAAACAGTTTAACCAAGAAATTTTTGAAGTTGTGAAAAATATGTTTTTTTTATTAAAATCAAATAATTTCAATTAAATTGAAAAATCTTGGTGCATATTGGTTAGAATGCCCATACAAACAAATGTTGCTAGGAAAAATTTGTTATAGAGTTTAAGATAAACTCACAATGAGCTTAGTAAATAAGTTAAAGGAAAAAATATCGTTTTTTATAGGAAATATAAAAAAATTCAATTAAATTTAAAAATAATGATTGTATATTCGTTAGAATGCCCATACCAATAATTTTTGTTGAGCAAACTTTGTTTTATAGCTTCAAAAAAACACACAATGAACTTTGTGAACAAGTTTAAAAGAAAAAAAAAAAATTTTCATTAAAATAAAAATTTGCAATTAAATTGAAAAAAATATATAGAATGCCCATACCAATCATTTTTGTTGAGTAAACTCTGTTTTATAGCTTCAAAAAACACACAATGAGCTTTAAGCAAGAAAATTTTCAAAGTTGAAAAATAAAATCTGCTTTTTTATTAATATCAAAATATTTCAATTTAATTAAAAAATAATCCATGTATATTGGTTAGAATGCCCATACAAACACATGTTGTAGAGCTTTAAATAAACTCACAATGAGCTTTGTGAAAAACTTTAACCAAAAAAAGAAAAATTTCTAAGTTGAAAAAAAATCATTAAAATCAAATATTTTCAACTGGATTGAAAAATATTTATTTCATATTGGTCAGAATCCCCATACAAACAAATGTTGTTAAGAAAACTTTGTTGTAGAGCTTCAAATAATAGTATAAATCCATATTGGAGGTTGTATACACCATCCGCAACCTACAGAACTATGAAAGAGAGATCACAATAGCTCATTTCTGTTATTTTATAACAGACTTGCTAATAATAAATTAATAACAAAATTTTCTACTAATCATCTCACCACTTTTTTGCTCCCTTTTGCTACTTTTATCATTTGAAGGCGAAGGTGGATCTTCGACTTCTTGTTTGACTTGTGCGTCGGAAGAGGATCGTTGCGTTAACGAAAAAGATGTCCCGGCCGTTTCATTGACTAAGTGAGCCGTCGGCATTCCATTCATGGGATTCAATGTAAAGAATTCTGTGGATTGAAAAACAAAGATTATATAATCAACAGCTTATAGGAATATGAAAAATATTTGAACAAAATAAAGTATTCTTACTTCTAAATTTTATCTTGAGTGAAAATTTCTGTAACATTTAAAATAAAAAGTGGGCAGCCTCTTCCATGATAATCCTTAAGATGAAATATTTAATGTTACAATATTCATTTTACAAGAAAATAACAGTTTAGTAGGGTTGAAGTGGCCTAATAGGATGTTGAGTCAGTGGGACTTTTTGGAAATATAATTAAAAATAGTTTAATTAATCCAAAACTAGCCATAGATGACCAGCAACCTCATGTAAATTAAACAAGCATTCTATTTTTTGGGTACAATTTGATAGATTTTTATTGTATATAAAAACTTTTCATGGTAATATTAGTTTGGACGGACTTTATAAACAAATTTTGTGTTACTCCTCAAATAAAAAACTTTAAACTTTTGCACAAAAATTTTCAAAATTAAAAAAAAATTATTTTGGCTATAAATTTTACATGTAGGATTTTGAAAAACATTTACTCCTGACAATTTTAATGGGATGTAAAACTATTTGTAAAATGAAAAACATTTCTTAAACAAAAAATATTTATTCTATTTTTAAAAATATCCAAAAATAAAAACACTCAAGAGTATGTTACAAATATGATACATGAAATATACAAAAAAATGAATTAATATACTTACTTGATCCTATTATGAAACCTTGAGGTTGTGTATTGGCATTTGGTTTAGGGTTGTAATAATCCAATCCACTCAGGAAATGGTCCATTCTATCTATAATTATTATTATTATTATTCTATCTATAATTATTATTATTATTATTATTCTATCTATAATTATTATTATTATTATTCTATCAATAACTATTATTATTATTATTATATCAATAACTATTATTATTATTATTCTATCTATAATTGAGCATCAAACATTAAAAAAATCATTGGTTAGCTATATAGAATTATTATTCTATGTACTAAATGGTACATATGTCTTTTGCCACTCAGTAACATCATATAAACCAAAAAATATTAAGAAAAAGAAAAACATAGATAAAAAGTAAAGAACAAAATAAAAACAAAAACTAGACATATGAGGTCACGCGAAAGCTCTTGCAAAAAGTAACTACAGTAAAATTCCTGAAACGTAGAATCATGATATGAAGAAATCCTAAAATGCCTACAACATTTCTATGGTGTATACAAAGAAAATATGACACAAAGACAGGGGTAACGGTGTTAAATCGGTATGCCTGAAACGGGTATTATTCCTATAACGAAGAAAACATTTCGGTCAACGTTTCAGGAGTTTTACTGTAGTAAATACACTGTTGTAGAAATTTAAAATAAATTCACAAATATTTAATCAAGAAACTTGGCTGTTCATAACAAAACTAAATTGTCATTAAAATAAAAAAATATTAAATAAAGTATTTTATATTATTAAGAATAACCATATAAAAAAATATTGTTAAACAAACATTTTAATACAGCTTTATTTTAATTCATAATGAGCTTAGTCAAAAACTTGAATCAAGAAATTTGACAATTTTCCTAAACAAGAAGCATTTTCATTAAAACCAAAAATATTCCATTAAATTGAAAAAAAAAACAATGCATATTGCGTAGAACATCCATACAGTCAGCTATTATTAAAAAAAACTTTGTTGTAGAGCTTCAAATAAACTCGCAAGGAGTTTAATAAAAACTTCAACAAAAAATTTGGTATTTATAAAGCCCAACAAAAAATACATAAAATAATATGATATTTTTATCAAAATGTATGTTTTCTTATCCTTGAAAATAATGTTAAATATAAATAAACTTGTGGAAATCTTTGATTCACTTTTAATAAAAGAGAAAAGGAAATGTTTATTTTATTGCCTAAAAGAAAATTTCAAATTTTTGGAATTATTTTCTTCTGATTAGATTTTTGATTGTGGTAGTTTTTTTTATTACAATATTAAAATATTAACCTTAGCTTTCTAGATTTTAGTTAATTTACAATACAAATTGAACATAAACTCTAAGGAACTTTACTTATAGTTACATTCATTACACATATCAAATGTGTTTATTGCTCCACAGAGCTCCATCCCTGATTTGCCAAAATTTATTTTAGTTCCCTTACATTCGTTGAATTGCTTTCAACTGTCTTTACATTGGTAGCAAAGATACATTATAACAATGAAAAAGCAGTTGAAATATTCTGTGAATATGGCTAGAGGAGTCAATTGTGGTTAGATAATCAGGAACCCATTGGTGGAGTGTTTTTAGAAATTGACGAACCTTTTATAGTCAAACGTTAGTTTAGTGTTGGTAGGATCTGCACACATGTGGTTGTTTGGTGGTTAGGTTCGAGTGATTTTTTGACCTATTTTAATGATTGTTTGAGAATTTTGGTGGTTTTAGTGTGTTTAATGAAATGGAAAGTCAGATGTTGGGTTAATTTCATTCACTTAAGTGTGAGAAAGTAAAAATTTTCCACCAACTGTAACCTTCATATTCGTTTAAAAAACATCAAAATATTTAGGAAAAATCTATTTTGCATGTGCAAATGTAGTGTTTTGCCCGGCAAAATAATAACCAAAAATTTTGACTCAAAGTAATAATAACACTGATTTTTCATTGAAATAAAAAATGTTACATTAAATTAAAAAAAAAGTAAAGCCCATTGCTGAAAATATACATATAAACAATTATTATTGAACAAACTTTGTTGTAAGACCTCAAAACACACAATCTTAATCCAACTTTTTTACCAAGAATATTTCAACAAAACAAAAATAAATTCATTAAATTGAAAAATTACTAACATTAATTTTTTGGCAGTTGTGTCACTGGACGGGATGTTTTTCATAACATTTTCCCATACGAACGTGAAATGAGCTGAACTACCCCACATTTTTAAAAGTGCAATGTTTTTTGTTTTTTTTTATTAGAATACTATTCAGCACATTAGCTACAATGGCAAAGAGCGCTGTCGCCAACAGCATCTGGTGTTCCCAGACGGTCACCCATCCA
>JARUHE010349925.1:0-10113 GCA_031471125.1 Archaeomysis grebnitzkii | reverse complement strand
AAATTATATGTAAGTTTTTTACAAAATAACTTAAAAATTAAGTTAAATTAAATTAAATGTAAGTTTTTTACAAAATAAGTTAAAAATTATGCTAAAATGAAAGAAACAAACTAGAAAAAGTTGAAAACGAGAGTAAGTTATTTTCAGTTGAATCACATTAAGATTGTTTATAAAAACGTAAATAACATCAATTACAAAAGAATATTATTCGACCATTAAAGTAATTATGTTCTTCGACGATTTTATTATAAAATGAAAGAAAATGTAAAACGTAACAGGATGTAATTTTACATATGAAATTTTACGGACAAAAAGTTCTTTTCATGTGTGAAAAAGATTTTACGAAATTATTAAGATTTAAACTTTTAGTTGATAAAATATTTTCCTTATTTACGTTTAACAATTTCAAATCATTCTGTCATGGAAGAAACTTTGACAAATTTTTTCATGATTATGATTTCAATGAACCTCCACCTCTACCACCACCTCTTCCATAGCAATCCATAACATGACTACATAAATATTTACGATTATGCGTTAAATGGAATCTTATTTTTAAATTATTTAAAATTGTATATAATAACCCTGTATATTGTATTTAAATTATTTTAAAATGTATACAATAACCCTGCATGTATATTAGATTCGAGCTAGATAGTTTTTCATGTTTTTAAGAACTGAAAATCGCTAAAAAATCACAAAATAAGTTTATACCAGTGAAGCATGGCAAAGCAGACAATTGATATAACATTCATTTTAATTTGGGTACATGTCTGATTTTTAAACTTTATTTTATTCTTGTACAATACAATAAATGATAAAAGCTCAAAATTTGCTAACTAAGGCGTACACAATACTCACAGTGTAAATCATAAAAATTACATTAATAACATTTTATTTACAAATATATAACATTTTATTAACAATAGAAAACAAATTACGGTGTTACGGTCTCATTAACACACCATAAGCTATGCAAGTTGTGTGTATTCACTTTTGTTGGAAACTTGACTATTCTAGACTAATTTCAGTTTTGATTGAACGTTATCATCGTGTTTTATTTTTATAAATTGTGTTGTGTAAGAAATATTTTGTTAATCTACTCTTCAGCTTTATTTATTTTAATACTCGACAGTTTGTGTTGACGATGTGTCTAATTTTAACCTGCATTATGGACGGTAAAGTCGGTATCATTCATTAAGTTATTGTTCCACTCTTTTTTGTGTATACCATTTGTGTTTGTGTTTGTGTATGTGAGGGTATATATACTTGCGTGTTGTGCATTTATTTTTGCGTGTGTGTTTATAAATGTTATAGTTGTTAGGATTCTGACTTTAAAATTACTGCAGTTTTTATTTTAAATTAGCTATACTTTGTATCTTTAAATTCTTGAAAATATATAATTTTAAATAATTCATTCATTTTATATAGTTTGGTTACACTCACTAACAAATGAAGTGACGCAAACGACAAGCAGTACTACTGCTTACATTGAATATTGATTAACCAACAGTACGTTCAAAACTTGGAAATTTATCTATAAAGTATCAACGTTCTGTCTAATTCCAGGAGCGACATAAGCACATTAAAGGGCATGAACTTGAAAATGACTTTAATGCTGCATTGTTCAAGTTGTCTAGTGTAGTAAAAGCAAAACTAATTTCAAAATACTAAAAACTGAATACTAAATACGAAATACTAAAAACTGAATATTAAATACCAAATACTAAATACTAAATACCAATTATTAAAAACTGAATACTAAATACCAAATACTAAATACTGAATACTAAATACCAATTATTAAAAACTGAATACTAAATACCAAATACTAAATACTAAATACCAATTATTAAAAACTGAATACTAAATACCAAATACTGGATACTAAATACTAAATACTAACTACTAAACACTAAAAACTAAATACTAAATACAAAATATTAAATAGTAAAAATGAGGTATACTAAAAAAATGTTAAAATTACCCCACTAAAAATTGCCGCATTTACATAGGCTAATTTGTTCGATATTGCAAAGCTATTTGTTGATGGAAAAGTGTTTCATAAACTGCAATAATTTTTCAATTAAAAAAATAGAAAAATGGCGAAGTAATTATTCAATTTTGAAGGATGTAATTGAGCTTAATCACCTTCAAAAGAAAGTTGGTAATGCAATTTTTATCGAACATTCTGAATAACTTCATCGTTCAACAAATATTCATTTTTTGCCGTTTTTTTCAAAAACTCTGAAACTCAATATTGATTTGGTGTTCAAACATACAAAACACATACAAATCTATCCACATGCGCACATATAGCTACACGTATATATTACTCATGCACACGGACGTACCCATATACAAACACATGCATATACCCACCCACCAATATACAATATACATTCACATCCCTGTCAAAAGAATGCATACACACACACGCGCGATCACGCACGCAAACAAACATGTCAACGCAAACAAACAAACAAATAATATAAACGAGCACACAGACATGAACACGCACACATAGTTGGTTTAACATTCATACTCCTAAAGTACGTTGGTTAAGAGCTGATTATAACATGATGGAAATGGTGTCAACTTAATAAATTTAAAAGCAAAAATGCTTTGGAAGGCAACAAAATAGAATAACTTTGGCATTGTGACCAAAAGTGAAAAAATGATGGTAAAATATGCTTTGAAATTTGTGAAAAGTGAGACGAGTATATTTCATGAATATAAAGAAGGTATGCGACAAATGATGTTGTTACACAAATAAACTTTGTTTTCATTGCAGGTGAAAATAAATAACCAAATGATAATTTCCTACTTAACAAAACACACTTTTACTTCTTCCTTAAAATGTAAATGTTTTTCTTCTTTTCTTTCAACTAAATAAAAACGTTTTGGATGAATATGCAGACGTATGATATAGATGGACAATAGCACAAGTGAGGTAAGGTCGATGTTGTTTTATGTGGGTTGCCTCACTTGTGCTATTGTCGATCCAGTTATGTAAAGCCTAAGAATATCTTTACTAAAATGTAAATGTTTAGTTGGTTATTATAAAATATAAATGTTTAGGTTTTAATTATATAGTTGATTGAATAACATAAAATAATTTCATAGTCAACAAGGGTTCTTATTTCTTGGGCGATAGTACATTCATGTTACTACATGTACACACCCGGACACAAACACACACACACACACACACACACGTGTACCTTAACGTGTGTATGTGTGTGTGTGTGTGTGTGTAAGGGTACGTGTACGTATACGGGTGTTTGTACTTTCGCGTGTACGTGTGTACAGATTTGTAATTATTTTGCCTTAATCCAACAACACCAACAGAAGGTTAAGCAATACATATAGATAATGAAATTGTTACTTTCAGATATGGGGTAAAAGTTTTGTATATAATTGCAAACAATTAATTAATAAACAATTAAATGAAAAAGTTCAATGTATTTATTTTATAATGGAGAAAAACAAGTTTTTCTTATTTCATTTAAACACTTTATTTTACATAGGGATGAATACTTCACAAGCAATGAGGATTGTTTAAAATACTAACTTTTATGTATTTTAGTCTTTAAGGTAAAAATTGTGACTAGTTATTACTATAAATAATAATCTTATTGTCTGATCAGCGAAGTTAAGCATCGTTGGGTCTGGTTAGTGCTTGGATGATTGACCGCCCAGGGTACACCAGATACTGTTGGCAAAACCCGGCGCTGAATCATCAGAACTTACACCCATCGTCTGGTCCACTGGGAATAAATAGATATTATAACAATAAATAAATACTAAACAATAATAATGAAAGGTGTCTTCGTCTGAAATATTTTAGGTATTATAAGGCTTACAAACATTAAACATGAAATGTGAATAACAAACGTGTTAAATTTGACAATGAATAGTTTGTGATGTTTTTTTTTCAAGTTTTCTGCTTGGTTTTTACGAAATATTTTATGAAGACATCTTTCTTAAAATATGTTATGGTTTAGTTTTCGCGAAATATCATCTTGTTTGCTAACGAGATGTAGTCACATCGATCAGCTGTTCAAACAATGTGAAATGCATACTCCTCGTATCTCACCCTCTGGCTTCTCCTGGTAAGAGTGCCCACATCAATTTCGCAATGCTGCCCCAGTACCAATCGCACCGGTTTAATCATCAATATGTGGTGTGGGAACACATCGCCAGCCTATGGTCCAGGAACACACAGTCTATACCCCATCCTCTATTTACCACAAATATCCAGTCGTTCATTGTCTCCGACAAATTTGCTAAGTACGACTTGTTTGCCATAAATTCGTGTTTTTCCTTCCTCCAAATAACTGATTCAATTACCTTACATACTTGGTTCCTTAACCTATCTGGTCTATGATTTTTTAGAGTTTTTTTTTTAATATTCTGTCCTTCATGCACCTGATACTGTACCCATTTCCAGTCAGGCAAGTGGCCCGGCAAACGTTTTATACATTCATTCAACAACATCGAACATATGTTGTCTGGTTCTGTGGGCTTATTAGTTTTGGTCTCACCATCCATTACACTTGCCCTATGTTTCATGCTGGGTAAGTCATCCATGTAATATCTTACCAATACAGGCTTGAATTGCTCGTTGAGTATTTATGCCCTCCATGCTTTATTGTACACCAGGCCTGTGTTTAATTTTCTGAGGTTGATACTTGGTCTTTTGTTTTGCTTTTGATAAAGTTGTGCAATATTTTGAGATTAACTTTGCAGTCTATTAGCACCTTCAATTCGTTGTCCCTTTCCCAGTTGTCGATGAGCCCCGTTGTTAAGTTGCTTTGAATTCTGTAAGTTTCGAAATCATATTCTCGATATGTTCTTTTACACCTTTTGAACACATCCCGGTTCTTCCTTGCTACCTTCTCTATAGATTTTTGAATTCAAATCTTTTTTGTTGTCTTCTCTGTGGCATGTAATAATCTACCAATGAATGTATAACACTTTCCAGCTTTTTATTAAGCTTTCGACATCATCAGTATAAAATATTTGGTTCAGGTAAAAAGAAACAAGACTAAAATGAATTAAATGAAGAAATAATGTAATTATAACGTATTAAAAATACAAGTTATTACAAATATGGTTAAAATATCAATAAATTGTACAATATAAATTTAATATGAAATAATAAATACAATTTAACCATAAACTTCATACAATAGTTCACCAATAAATTAATAGATTACCAAAACAAGCACGAGTAAATGCTACGCATCGAAGACTGTGTCTGTATATTCAAAAGAAGTTCTAAATTTTTGTAGTTGTTGAATGCAATACTATATACTATATTAACATTTTCCTTTCATTTTTTCCAATACATTTATCTCTAAATCTTCAAATAAACATGTGCTAAGCATAAACTTTATGGTATATTGTCTGTTTCTAAAAACTGATGCCTTCTACATTAGAATCTCCAGTTTTTGTATTTATTTTAAATAAAGTTTTCTCTAAACCTTCAAATAGAAATATCCATTAATTGAAGTTTACCATACTTCAATTGAGTTGATTCGAACGCTGCCTGGAGATTAATGTTGCATAAGCAAATCTCACTGGCTCCGGTTCGATTCCGCTCTAAGGCTATTTCATTGGGATTTGAACGTAGGTGTATTCCCTTAAAATATCATATGCTAAGCTTACCCCGGATTGAAGGACGCACCATTTGTCGACTGCATAACCTTAGAGTACACATCACTTGATGTGGGTAGTATTATTAAGGTTGATATGTGAAGCGGGGTAGAGATCGGTTAAGTTCGATTAGGCCCGTTATATAAAAGCCCCAAATATTATTATTATTAGTATTACTTATATCAAATATGTTTTAATAATTAAATACCGATCTCACAAATAAAAATCTTAAGTAAGCAAAATTTTCTATAAATTTTTGAGTCCACAAATCATCCGCCGCCCGAACAACAACAACACCCCCCTCCCCCCTCCCCCCAATCAGATGTCAGTTATTGAAGCTGTTTTTCAAACACAGTTTAATAACATAATAATATGAGAAGCAACTCAATAAAAACGAACATAAAACAAATATAATGAAATGTTATTACATTGAAAAAAAAGAAAACAATAATAAAATACAATTTTTTATTGAATCACGAGAAATTTGATTGAAAACCAACAAAAAAGTGTGCATTGTTAAACAAAGTTATTCAATTTGATGATGCTAATTTTGACTAACATAGAAATAAAAGTTAGTCAAATGTTATCAGTGTATGAGCTTCAGCTACATAAGCGATAATTCAAAGACATATTAATCTTGTATTTATTCGACGAAAACCACAAACAATCACCAAAAAAACACAACAGACGTGCGTTTGCACCAATACTCAAAATCAACTCAAGTATGGTCAAGTGATGATAAAAACTTTGAACATGTTGGTTGGTTGGTTGGTTTGTCTGCTTAAAGACAAGCCAACCAACCAACACATTCGAATCAGTTGCGTGTCCGTGACGTCACCAGTGCCAGTTCGTCGATTGCCTGAATAAATTTATCATAATTAGCATTGGTTGACGTTTCTTAGTTCTTATGTGGCTATATCTTTGCCGGGTTAAGCTTAGCAAGTATGAATTAAGTTAGTAGACAGCCACATTCAACAACTCTACCATATTTTAGAAAGGGCTCGAACTCATCAAATTATCCACCTTCACAATGATATTGAAACATATTTGATAATTTGAATAGAAAAAACTTTTTTGTTTAATTTTTTGTCCATTTTTTATTTTATGGATTTAACATTCCACCAAATTATAAATTAGTTTTACTTTACTACTTTTAATTAAAAAAAATTACTTTCACTTCACATTTATTTTTGAATATAAAATTTGAACTGTTTTACATTTACAATTTATTTTGTAATAATTTTGTAAAACGAATTGGGTTGGCAAAGAATAATACAGATCATTAAACTCAAATTGTTAGGTTCAACACAAAATATTTTTCAACGAAATATTTTAATTACATTTTAATAAAAATTGTGTTTTTTATTTAGAAATAAATTATTTTTTTCACGGTTAAGCGCAACATCAAAAAACATTTATTTTTAATAATTAATTTTTTTTTTCAAAAAATGTTACAACTTTTATTTCGGTTTGAAATCGGCGTTTATTTATATTTTACATTTTCATATTTCATTTATTTTTATGAACAAAATGTTTTCACTAAAAAAAATAGTTCCACCGAACATTTTGAATTTTTATTTTGTGATACATGTCGAGTGTGTAATTAATCTGAGAGATTTTTTGGTTTTTATTTATAATCCACTCCCACTGGACGGATGGATTTGTTAGGCGATTTTTACCTCACAGTTTCCACCTTCAAAGTGAGAAATTTGATTACTAATCCCAGGTCAGAACTAGTAACTGCGCCACAACCTTACATTGTTAAAATAAAGCAGAAACAAATAAACAAATAAATAAATAAAATAATTAAATAAATAAATAAATAAACAAGTACGAGTAATTGCTACGCTTTGAAACCTGTGTTTGTATGTTAAAACACTTTCTAAAATTGTTATATTTTTTAATACAATTCTTTAAAATTATTATATTAACCTTTTCCTTGCATTTTTTTTATGATGAAAATATCGCTAAACCTTAAAAAAAGTCTAAAAACTCCAAAAATGTATATTATTTAAAAAAGGATAAATGTTATGCAAAAAAGGTCATTCAGGCATTCTACGTTAGAACCTCCCGCTCTTTCTTTTGTTTTAACTAAACTTTTCTCTAAATTTTCAAATAAAATTCTCGGTTAACCATGAGTTTAAAGTTTTTAATAAAATGTATGTTTTAATAAGTAAATATCGCTTTCAGAAAAAAAAAATCTTTAGTGATACCAATGTAAAATGTTAGAACATGTTCTTTGTTTTCATTTAAACAAACTTTTCTGCCCCCGCCACTCATGCAACACCAAATTGCCCGCTGTGTCAGTACCAAGCACAACACGATTCATTTTCTCACGTGCTTGTATGTGCGGACGGACCTGGCCCAGGAGGCCCTTAGGACGGACCCGGTGGGTGCGGTGGGGCTGCTCGCCCGGTGGTCTGACCTGCAGGGGTAGGAACGAGATCTACCGATGTGAGGGCCCCGTCCTCTGTGTCGAGGACGGAGTGGCGTTGGCCATAACCACAACAAAGTGCTCATATAATTGATAGTGCCATGTAAGTAATAATAATGACAAATACTATGATAGTAATATGTGATGGTAGTGATATAAAAGTGATGGTGAAGAGATAGTGAAAAAAGATTTATGCTAATTATAATAATTATATTATTAGTAATAATAATAGAATTATTATGAAAAACAAGAATGGCAACATCCACCATAATAATATTGAACCTAATTTTTTAGACCTTTTATTCTCGACCGAAATTTGTTCAACAACTTCAATTATATTTTGACAATATTTTTAATGACGTTATTTTTTATTCTCTTGAAAGGAATTAATGGCAAAGTTTCTCACTCATTATCAATGTGTTTTTTTGGCATTATTTTAATGTTTCTTGGCATTATGTTTAATGTTTTTTTGGCATTATGTTTAATACTGTTTTGGCATTATGTTTAAAGTTTTTTGGCATTATTTTTAATGTTTCTTGGCATTATATTTAATGTTGCTTGGCATTATGTTTAATGTTTTTTTGGCATTGTGTTTAATGTTTTTTTATGGCATTATGTTTAATGTTTTTTTTGGCATTATGTTTAATGTTTTTTTGGCATTATGTTTACTATTTTTTTGGAATTATGTTTAAAGTTGTTTTGGCATTATATTTAATGTTTTTTTTTGGCATTGTGTTTAATGTTTTTTTTTGGCATTATGTTAAATGTTTCTTTGGCATTATTTTTAATTTTTTTTGGCATTATGTTTAAAGTTTTCTTGGCATTATGTTTAAAGTTTTTTTGGCATTATGTTAAATGTTTCTTTGGCATTATGTTTAATGTTTTTTTGACATTATGTTTAAAAAATTATTGGCATTATGTTCAAAGTTTTTTTGGTATTATGTTTAATGTTTTTTGGGCATTGGATTTAATGTTTTTTTGGCATTATGCTTAGTGTTTTTTTGGCATTGTGTTTAATGGTTTTTTGACATTATGTTTAATGGTTTTTTGGCATTATGTTTAATGTTTTTTGGCATTATATTTATTGATTTTTGCCATTAAATTTAATGTTTTATTGGCATTATGTTTAATGTTTTTTTGGCATTATGTTTAATGTTTTTTTGGCATTATGTTTAATGTTTTTTTGGCATTATGTTTAATGTTTTTTTGGTATTATGTTTAATGTTTTTTTGGCATTATGTTTAATGTTTAATGTTTATTGGCATTATGTTTTATGTTTTTGGCATTATGTTTTATGTTTTTGGCATTATGTTTAATGTGTTTTTGGCATTCTGTTAAATGTTTTTTGGCATTATGTTTAAAGTTTTTTGGCATTCTGTTTATAATTTTTGGCATTATGTTTAATGTTTTTTGGCATTATGTTTAATATTTTTTGGCATTATGTTTAAAGTTTTTTGGCATTCTGTTTATAATTGTTGGCATTATGTTTAATGTTTTTTGGCATTATGTTTAATATTTTTTGGCATTATATTTAATGTTTTTTGCATTATGTCTAATGTTTTTTTGGCATTGTGTTTAATGTTTTTTGGCATTATGTTTAATGTTTTTTTTGGCATTATATTTAATGATTTTTGGCATTAAACTTAATGTGTTTTGGCATTATGTTTAATGTTTTTTTGGCATTAAGTTTAATGTTTTTTGGCATTATGTGTAATGTTTATTGGCATTATGTTTAATGTTTTTGGCATTATGTATAATGTTTCTTGGCATTATGTTTAATGTTGTTTGGCATTACGTTTAACATTATGCTTAATGGTCATTGCAATTTAACCAAATTTGCATGAATGATATATATATATATATATATATGTATGTATCAACATTTTGACCTTCATGTGTACCTGCCCTTCATGTGTACATTATATAAGACACTTTACGAATATATATATCTACTTTTTACTAGATATTGTATATATGTGTACGAAAAATGGCTTCACCTGTCCTTAGAAGAAAGGTAT
>JARUHE010349914.1:0-10113 GCA_031471125.1 Archaeomysis grebnitzkii | reverse complement strand
AGGGGTCGCTGTCAGGGGTATAGCTACAAATATAATAGCTGTCATTGGTCATTTCACTTAAAGGAGAACTTATAGGACATAGTTACACAAAAATTATCCTTGGCGCATTTAGGTCATTTATCGGATATTTGAAACCCCTTTGGGTACCAAAAAATGACCGAAAGCTACCAATGCAGCCCGGCAGCTTTCCACATTTTGATTATGGTAGTATTAATCTATCGATTCCGACCAACCATTGCTTTGGCGCAAAACTTCCACATTTTGGCCCTGGGCTGCAGGTCTAGTTGTGTAATCTCACTATGGTGTACACTTTAAATAAAATTTTACAAGTATGAAAATAAAATAATAATGTACAAATAAATTCATACAGAGAAATATTTGTCTGTATAAGTTTATTAAAAACATATTTATTACTGGTGTTACAAGAAACGGTTAAAGTGTCAACATCTAACTTAGCTTTTTAACTGTAACAAACAAAAAAGAAAAAGTTTGAAAAAACTGAGGTGTTACATATAAATTTGAAAGTTATTACTGTAAGCATAATATTTACGAGTATGACAATAATAATGTTATCATTTTTAGGTATTTTTTTTCAATTATGAATATTGTATTTTAAACAAACGTTTGAAGTTTACAGATTTACATCTTTTTCATATTTATTCAATTTTGCAATATACATCTAAGTTCTATTTTACCAATTAAAAAAACTCTTATCAACAAAATTAAATCTAAACCATAGTAAAAAAACTAGTTTTTAATTATAAATATTTTATAGCATTGAAAATGTAAGCAACTATTAAAAGTTTCTTAGGCTTGTTTTAATATTTACAATAATAAGCTAGGACTATAAATACTTATGATGTCAATGTTATTATATTATTTGAAGAAGGTTCTCACCAACATTATAAAATATAATTTTCCATTATAAGCAAATTTAATAGTCGCATGGGGTGACTAAGCTCTTAGGCTTAAGTTATGTTGATTCTTAAATTATTTCTCACAAGTGATTTACAGACTAGATGCAAATCACTTGTTTACATTGACCTTTGTTTTAGACAGGTAATAAAAAGAGTTTAATTTCAATAACTTTATGATGATAAAATGTTTTACTTTTTTGTGTCTTAAATTAATAAAAGTCTGTTATCTAGTCTCTTGTTTTCTAGAATTTATTATAATTGCCAATTAGATAAAATGTAAACTTCAATCAAATAACATTGAAGGCTTTTTATATTTTGCTCGTATTTTAACATTAAATTGTATAATCATAATTGTTTGTTGACGTTATACTTTAATTGATTAGATATGTATTCCAATTCTGACATTTTTTATAAGTTTACAAAAACTCAAAACCTGTTTCATAAAATGTGGAATTAAGACTATAAACACAGAAACACTTTTTAAGATCTCAAAGAAAACGATATTTTTCAAAATATTTTTAAGTTTTTCCTTTCAGCAAATATTTCAATTTGTTTTTTTTGTGAGGTTTGTAATCTGTTTTCATTTATTTGCTAAATTATTTTTAGGGTTTTGTATTGAAGTAAATGTTTTTGAGATTTAAATTTTTTTAAACTGTCTATTTATTTAACTGAAAAACCAGCATTATTATTATTATTATTATTATACCATACATTTGGTAAATACCATACATATGGTAAATACCATACATGTGGTGAATACTATACATGTGGTAAATACCATACATATGGTAAATAACATACATGTGTTGAATAATATACATATGGTAAATACCATACATGTGGTAGATACCATACATATGTTAAATACCACACATGTGGTAAATACCATACATGTGGTAAATACCATAAACTTGGTAAATACCATACCTATAGTAAATACCATATATGTGTAAAAATACCATACATGTGATAAATACCATACATATGGTAAATACCATACATATTGTAAATACCAAACATGTGTGAAATACCATACATATGGTAATTACCATACATGTGATAAATACCATACATGTGTTAAATACCATACATGTGGTAGAAACCATACATGTGGAGAATACCATACATATGGTAAATACCATACATGTGGTAAATACCATGCATGTGGTAAATACCATACATATAGTAAATATCATACATATGGTAAATACCATACATGTGGTAAATACCATACATGTGGTACATACCATACATGTTGTGAATACTATGTAGTTGGTGAATACCATGCATGAGGTAATTACCATACATGTGGTACATACCATACATGTTGTAAATACCATGCATGTGGTGAATACCATACATGTGCTAATTATCATACATATGGTACATACCATACATGTGGTAATTACCATACATGTGGTAATTACCATACATACATACAATTTTGATTATGCAATAATTATGTATCTAAATTGTTGTTGTTGTTTTAAAGTAAAGTAAGAATAGACCGTTGATAAAAAAAACAATTGTTTATTACAAATTATGATGTATAACATTTTTAACTTAGTTACAATTGCAATACAACATTTAAGAATATTATATATACAAAAGTTGTAAAAATAAATACTGCAAAATAAGTATTTCTTATTATTATGTGTTGGTTTCCAATTAAGAAATTTCTTTACTAATGACATTGACCTACATTATTTATATTAACCAAATAACAATGTAAACAAATAATTTTTAGTTGTTAACATAAAAAGCGCCCGCAACATTTAAGATGTACACTTTATTTTGGTGCATAAATCTATGGTACACTTGAAAGTTTGTTTTTATAGTGTTTGTTGCTTTATTGAGTTTCATTTTATACAATAGTTCCAGGTTTAAATGAACTTTTAAATAACAAATTCGAAAACTAATTTAAGAGAATGCATTAATTTTTTAGGTAAATTATTAGAATAGCCAACTGTGAGTTGGAACCCTTACAGTCAACATGCTTGCATCTGTCTGTTGTTATCGGCCTCGTTCTTTCAAGCATGATTTTTAATTGAAAATAAATTTTAAAAGTTCTAGACAATGGTTTGAATAATAGTTTTGCCTGAATAATTTTTTTATGTAAATGTTACATTTAAAAAAAAAGTTGGTTTATACCTCTAATAATGTTTTATTTTTTTACAAGAAATAAATGAAATCTTGCAGACTTTTATTTATTTTTGAACCATAATTATAAAAAAAAATATTTTTAAAACTTTGTTTATACAAAACTAATATTCAGCTTTTCTATAATTGTTATTTGATGTAGAGTTTAATTTTACCTCAATATCTTAGATGTTTAATTAGATTGTTAAACTAATATTTCTAAACTAAAACCTTACAAAAAGTGTGAGAATAAATAAAAAAGCGTTAACGTTTTCTTTCATTTCTTGTAAACCAGACAAGTATTTAGTTAAAGTTCTAAACCGTCTTTTTAAATATAAAAACTTACACAAAAAAATTAATTTGTTGTAATAAAACAAAATCTAGAACGAAAAACAAAAACTTTAAATTGAGATGTGGATTCGTCACAACGATGTGTTGGAGACAAAACTTTAAAAATGCGTTTTCTGGGAAAATATTTTTATAATTTAAAAACATTATAATAAACATTCAATACTGAAGCCTTTGGCGTCGGTTATTTTAGATATAAATCCTGATTGAAAAGATATATAACTAAAAGTGCCAAAAAATTATTTTTTTTCAAAAAGTTGCCCACCAAAAAGTAAAGCAAATGTCAACAAAAACCGACGAGAGATTGTTCGTTACATGTCGAAAAAAAAGCTCTAGCTTGAACAGTCGCGAGGTCCTGTTAACTCAAAAATACCACAAAAAAGCCAAAAAACTGGAAAACGCTTCCCCCGCCAAACGAATGAACCAAATTTTATGAAATGTCATTTTTGTCTTAGTTTATCATGGGGAAAAATACTGTAAAAATTTCAAAATTCTATCTTTAGCATACATCATTATAAGTATTATACTAGCATAGTACTATATTATTTTTATTATCATATCTTAGTATATTGTTATGTTATTATAATTGTTCAGATATAATAATATTCGTGAATTGTTCCGTTGTCTTCGTCATCGTTGTGGCGAATCCACATTTCAATTTAAAGTTTTCGTTTTTCGCTTTTGATTTTGTTTTATTACAACAGATTAAGAATTGTTTGTGTAAGTTTTTATATTTAAAAAGACGGTTTAGAACTTTAACTAAATACTTGTCTGGTTTACTAGAAATGAAGGAAAACGTTAACGCTTTTTTATTTATTCTCACACTTTTTGAAGGTTTTAGTTTTGAAAAAATATTGGGTTTTTTACCATGTGACACGGTTTTGATTAAGTTACAAGAAAATTGATTGAAT
This sequence comes from Archaeomysis grebnitzkii, assembly GCA_031471125.1. Lineage (NCBI taxonomy): Eukaryota > Metazoa > Arthropoda > Malacostraca > Mysida > Mysidae > Archaeomysis > Archaeomysis grebnitzkii. The sequence goes on along the minus strand of JARUHE010349914.1, from coordinate 5,798 downwards.
CATCAAAAAAGTGTGTACTGTTAACAAAGGTTAGTCAATTTGATGATTTCAAGTGCGACTATATGAGGCAAAAAGTTAGTCAAGTGTTCTCAGTGTATACAAATAGAGGAACTTAACTACAGTTTTATCTCAAAAATATATTATAATCATGTTAAATTGTATTTGTAATCTTTAATTTGTTTAAAATATTTTATTTTTTTCTGAAAAATAACGAAGCTAAGTTATGATAATTTCTAAGCATTCAATATTTATTAAATCATTTTTTCTTGTGTATTTTTTTTTAAAATAAAGCTCGTCGATAAGCACAGAAAATTAATTAAAGTGTAACACAAATATTTTCACTAATATGAAATTTTGTGATTTTTAATTTCATTCAATAATTAGAAAAGTTTCCGAAGAATTTTTTAATTATGGATCATTTTTTGATCTCGTATCATAAAAGAATTAAAAAAAACTTCCTTGCATAAATCATATCTTTCAAATTTTATGAATGTAATAAATTCGATAAGAAACTTATTTATTTTATATAAAAATACAATATAAAGCATACATTTTTCAATCACTAAATATTTGCATGACTTCATTTTCTAAACTTTCAAAATTTTCTAATTTTCTAGACTTTCTAAATTTTCTAAACTTTCCAAAGAAAGTTATTTACCTTCTATAAAAATACAATATAAAAAAAAAATTCTAAACACTATATGTTTGCATGATTACATTTTCTAAATTTAATTAAATTTTAAAAATATAAATGAAAATAAAATTTTAAAAATACACAGATAAATATTTTTTAATTTATAAAAGGTTTCACCGCCCACGTATCATACTAACCCCTTCATGTACAGTGTCTGCATAGGGTAAATTTAAAGGGTTATTTGCAATGTTACTGCAAAGTTCATGGAATAATGAGTCAATGTAAGGTTTTGAGCTAACATTTTTTCAAGTTAATGACTTTTTATGTTTTTTAATATAATAAATATTTTATTTTATTTATATTTTGTTTCATGTTCATGTAACTCTTAGTGAAACTTATGTATACACTGCACATAACCATATTAGAACAAGGTATGTTTCCCCAACTATTTAACCTTTTTCATCCCAATGTTCCACAAATGGAACAGAACTTGTTAATTTTTAATGCTAATTTATAGATGAAAAGGGAGGTATTTTTTATTGGTATATATTAATTAAGTCTATTTTTTATTTCGGATTAAATCGTAACATTATAGCATCATTATAGATTTAATGGATTATAAATTAGCATTAAAAATTAACAAACACTATGTTCCATTTTTGCAGCGTTGGGATGAAAACCGTTAAGCAGTGAAATTCCAAAAATATATTGTCAGAATGTCCGTATGGTTTTAGGTTAAATCTACAAAAAGTGGATTATTGAAGTTCACTGATCATCTATTCACACAATTGACGAAGGAAACATATTTCTATTGACCTTATTAGACCTATCAAAGGCATTTGAAAAATTTTCTCAAAAGGTATTATTAGAAAAAATTCCACCAGTAGATTGCAATACTTTCGGGTTCAATACTATATAAGAAACAGGAAACATTCTGCAGGGATCTCCCTCCACCTCTGCACTCATATATATGAAGTCTAAATAAGTTAGTGGATTGAACTAATATAAAATCAACAGCTAATAAACAAGATAACTAGACATAGTCATCCCCTCCATGGTTCAAACGAACAACAGTTGGAAATAAAATATGCAAACTGCGATGGGAGAAACACGAATTTATATATGGACATACAACAGAGTCAATCTCTCAAGATTTTCAAATATAAAATTCATAATTATTTATTGATGCATCAAAACACATAAAATACAAATTATAATCATTACCAAATTTAAATAAATAACTGGAATGTAATATAGTTGTAATATTTTTGTAATGTAATACTCTTATGTAATACTCCCAAGTAATACTCTCATGTAATAATCCCATGTAATATGCCCATGCAATAATCCCATGTAATACTTCTATGCAATATTCCCGTGTAATACTTCCATGTAATACTCCCAGGTAATATTCCCATGTAATATTCCTACGTAATATTCCCATGTAATGTTCTCATGTAATATTCCCATGTTATATTCCCATGTAATGTGCCCATGTAATACTCAAAGCGTAATACTCCCATGTAATATTCCCATGTAATGTTCCCATGTAATACTCCCATGTAATATTCCCATGTAATATTCATATGTAATACTCCCATGTATTTGTTCCATGTAATGTTCCCATGTAATACTCCCATGTAATATTCCCATGTAATACTCTTGTGCAATACTCCAACTTAATATTCCCGTGTAAAACTATAATGTAATATCCCCATGTATTATTCTCATGTAATGTTCCCATGTAATACTCCCATGTAATATTTCCATGTAATACTCCTGTGTAATACTCTTATTTAATACTCCAGTGTAATACTCTCATGTAAAAATCTCATGTAATACTCCCATGAAACACTTGAAGTTTTTATTATTATTATTATACAAGCTCTAAATATATACATTTATACCATAAAATACAAAATTCTAATAAATGCGTAGGCGATAAGCATCCAAGTTCGAACCTTTATAAAAATGCAAGGAAGCCAAAACTTCTCTTTAAATTCATGTGTCGAACATCTTACAAGGGAAGTGGTCTTATAAGGGAGGTGGTCGTTAAAGGAAGTGGTCGTTACAAGAGAAATTATTGGCAAATAAAGAAACATAAAAACAAACGACAATCGTAAATATTTACCGAAAATAATCGATGAATTGACTTGTTTCTCGTAGATGAAGAGACGTTTATGGGAAATTTGTGAAACTTTTTCGATGTTATCTTCTGTTGTCTGGAATATTATTATCAGATAATCGGAAATTAGTTCAGACGGTTTTTACAGCCTAAACAATGATATTTTCGTTTGATTCATGTTCAGTAAATGTATGTTATTAATAATTTAATATTTATTTTATAATAAACATTATAGCTTCGATATATGTCAATACCATTGTCTTTTGAGTATATCAAACATGTCATCATTATATTTAATTAGTATATTACCAGTCAAAAACGACGGACTGGATGATTTAAGAGGTCACATTCCAACTAACATGAACCATTTTAGCATAGCTTTTTTTTCAATATATCTTTAATGCTTTTTTTAAGTGTGATAGAGGGAATTGTGATAGGACATAACTCGTAGGAATATTAAATTTTGACAGTTATAGAAAATGCTGAACAACTATAAAACTTTAATTTTTCAAAGTAGAAAGTTTCGTTCATTAATTTAAATCCCATTTTCGGGGCCTATAAGCTTTTTATTAAACAGAATAAGGAAAATTTATACTGAAGAAAAGTTGTAGAGAATGAAATCTTTTGTCAGTTAAGTGTCCTTAGATTTCCAAATTATTGAAAAATTAAGAAGTAATAGTTTATCAAAGTAGATATGTTATTTATTTTCGAAAGATTACCCCTATAGGGGCCTTATAGCTTGATAATCATGCTTTTTATAGAAAAATACCATCAACACAAAAAGATGCGTACTTAATGTTTATACCATGTATTAAAGTTTGAGAGAAAATGCTAAGTAAACCCTTCTTGGTAGAGACGATATTATAGTTTAAGGATGCAGCTAACCAACACATTTCACCCTTTTCTGCATACCTTTTTTCAAAATAACTTTTTAACGCAACATCGGATTGAGTAACCCAATACAATAAAATGTTCACCTTGATAATGTGCACATGATCATATATTTACAGTTATTAATCTTATGTAGTAAAGAAATTATTTCAAAAAATGTTAATTCCATGAAAACACAGTTTTTAATAAAAACACCCTACATTTTTTTATTAAGCAAGATGGAGAAAAATGTTATAGAACAATAGTTGTAGAGAATCTAATTTAATATTTCATAAGAAGTTTTCTCAGTTTTTTTTTAATTTTGATGGGGTAAGAAGTTATGATTTTTCGAAGTTGACATTTTCGTTTTTTGATTGATGACTTTTTCCTCCTAAAATTTAAATAGCTCCGTAACTCATGCGCCAACATTTTTTTTCTAGTGGGAAAAGTTGCGTAACAATAGTCTACACCTTGTATTAGCATTTCAGTTGAATTAATTGATAATTGAGGCGACGTGGACCTTAATGAAAGCGTGACATTTTGATTGTAACCAACCAACTTACAGACCGATAGACCAACCAAGCAACCAATACCAACGCCGACTCTACTACAGGCCTTTGACATCGAAACCTTAGTTACACGAAAACATTTTCGACTCATCCTTTCTTGATACGGGAATAATTTTTTTGTTTACTAATTCAATAATAACGGAAGTTAAAATATTTAAGATCGACCTTTTTTAGGTCTTTCCAAAAAAGCTTCACTTGACTGGATGTTTAGCCCAGTCCATATATATATACAGGTCAGTGCTTTACAAACCCATGCAAAATTTCAACACAATAGCGCACAAATTGGCCAGTGTAATCATTGCCATAAATTTTAGCAAAAATATTTATAAAAAAATTATAGTTTTCAAAATGTTTAGATGTTGAACCGAATAAATTGTTAAATTAAAGTAATTTATAGCAGACAAAAACTTAAATATAGAAAGCAAAAACAAAATTTAGTAACATAAAGTTTTGGAAAAAATTGTAAAACGTAAATTGACCATTAATCTAGAGAGTAAAAATTATATTTATTAATTTGTAAACACTTTGTATTCATCGTTGCTTACTTAGCTGAGATCTACAACTTATTTATTCAGGCTTTCTTCTACCATTCAACATCTTTAAAGATCTCTCTCTTTTTCTCGAGGTAGAAAATTAAAGGGAATTTTAAAGTATTTTGTACCATTTTTTTCCATTCGATAGATTTGCTTCTTTATTTAACACCAACAAATCTTTAAAAATGTGCAAGTTTCATGTATCGATAGAAATGCATTAACGATATCAACATAAAACACAAGTTAATAACAAAAATATTATTGTTTTTTATAAATATGTAGACACAATATTACTATAAGAAAAAACGTTTCATTGTAACCATGATGGTTTGCATGATCATTGTAATACCTGCCAAGCACAAAAGGTTATTACACATAGCCGCTAATTAAAATATTAATAAACACGTTAATAAAAAGTGACTTTAAAGTTACTAATGTAATAGTGATATTGTTGTCATGTATTGTCTGTTTTCGTATTTACTATTGTATTAAATTTGGCTAATAAAACATTATACAGTCGATTCCGCTTAATGTTACCATTGGTCAAGGGGTCAGCCAATTATGATGGTATGGAATCAAACGCGATATACTCGTTCGTTCATGTGACCAACTTGCCGATTATATGGACAAATACATTTGACCCTAATTTAACGTATTATCATGATAGTAAGTATTCATATTTAGGTAACAGTTAGTTTATACAATTGTTTATTTTCTAAATTAGTCAAATTTTCTCTAGAAATAATTTAAACTACACTTTTGACTCTCGAGTTAAGTGCAACAAAAATTAGTGGTGAAGTAACGCTTGCGCGTGTAATCCAAATAGGGGGAAGGTAACAAATATGGCAATTCAGAAATATTACAAACACTCTAGTTTCAAACTATTCGATATAAACAATAAATCTCCTGAGATTTTGCTGGAACCTATGTCGGCTGCATAAGAAGTTGCTAATGCGGAAAGATTCTTAGATATTAATCATCTTGTGTGTTTGTGTATGTTTGTTTGTTTGTTTGTTTGTTTGTTTGTTTGTTTGTTTGTGTGTATGTGTGTGTGTGTGTGTGTGTGT